>JAQHUG010000083.1:777424-790658 GCA_028555095.1 Dicrostonyx torquatus | reverse complement strand
GAGGGTACTTTCTTTTATTCAGTCTATCTGGTGTTCTGTAAGCTTGTTTTATCCTCATATAGATATCCTACTTTAGTTTGGGAAAGTTTTCTTCTATGATTTTGTTGAATATATTTTCTGTTTTTTTTTGAGCTGGAATTCTTTTCCTTTTAGCCCTATCATTTTTAGGCTTGGTTTTTACCTGATGTCCCTTATTTTCCTGTATGTTTTGTGTTAAGAATTTGTTGGATTTAATGTTTTCTTTGTCCAAAGAATCTATTTTCTCTATAGTATCTTCAACAGCTGAATTTCTCTCTTCCATCTCTTGTATTCTGTTGGTTATGCTTGCCTCTGTAATTCTTGTTCATTTACCCAGATTTTTCATATCTAGAATTCCCTTGGTTTGTGTTTACTTTATTGCCTCTATTTCACGCAAGTCTTGAACTGTTTTAACTGTTTGCTTCACCTGTTTGAATAGTTTTTCTTGGTTTCTTTGAGAGATTTATTGATTTCTTCCAGTTTTTGTTTGTCTTTTCCTCCATTTCCTTAAAGAATTTTTTTTTTATTTCGTCTTTAAAGGTCTCCATTATCCTCATAAAGTTAATTTAAAATCATTTTTCTCTGCTTCTTCTGGGTTAGGATGATTAAGTCTTCCTGTTCTATGACCACTGGGTTCAGGTGTTACCATGTTGCTTTTTAGGTTGTTGAATAAATTCTTGCATTAGCGCCTACCTATCTTTTCCTCCAATTGGTGCTGACAGTGTCTTTGCCTTTTGTTCCAATTCTTGCAGAGGCTGTCTGTCTCTGTGGTAACTCTTCATTGTCTGCTCTGTACTGTCACTGTCTGTGTCTCTGGGAGCCACGGAAGTCCCGTTTGGCCCACTCTTGTGGCCTGCTCTCTTGGTCTGCTCTATTGGTTCACTCTGTGCAGTCACAGAGCTGGTGCTTCAGAGTTCCTCTCTTGGTCCTCCTGCAACAAGTAGTTGCAGCTTGTGTTACAGAGTTCCTCTGACGTTGCAATGGGGGCGTGGTAGGAGGGTTTGGGGGCAGTGTTGGAGTTGTAGGTTGCAGGGTCTGATGGATAGGGCGAAGTTGTTGGAGCAGCCTACTTGCAGGAAGCAAACCCCCACGCTGGCTAGAGAAGCTGAAGCAGGTCGGGGAGGGGCCTGGGGTTTTGCCCCATTGTGGAGGGTCTTGAAAGTGCAGTGTCCCATTGGGTGGGTGGGGTTTCAGGGCGAGTAATAAAAGGGTTTGGGGGAGGAGTGAAACTTGTAACTTGCCTGGTCCAGTAGATAGGGTGGGGTGCTGGAGCAGCCTACCTGCAGGAAGTTTGCTTGCTGGCTGGCTAAAGAAACTGAATACTGGAAATATTTTTTAAAAGAAAAATGTTTAATAAAAATAAAATTTTCAGCTTCATCTGTTAATGGAAACTCTAGTTAAAATCATTAAGATTATTATTAGTATAAACTCATCAATTCAGATGCATTTTGATTCAAAATATTGATCAGGATGTGAACCTCAATAGAAACGTCGATACTTACTGTGACTTTGCCTTGCTAATACAAGGCAAAAATACCATTTAACATTCTTTCTATATATCCAGAGATCTAATGACATAGGAATAAAGACACGTGCATAGAAATATTCACAGTGGTTTTTACATACTAGCAGAAAATAGACCCAATTATCCAAACCAAATGTCTAAACGGTGTCATATATCTAAGGTAGAAAGTATATAAAATAGTGAAAATGAATAAACTAGTTTCACACACTGGCAATGAAAAGAAATGTTGGAAAATTATAGATGAATATTATTTTTAATTTCAATAAATACCAAAACAGTGCTAAACCAATAAAAATTCTCTAAAAAAAACTTAAGTATATATAAAATAATAGGAAATAAATACAATTCAATGGGGTATTTACTTCTGGATTAAATGTAGGCTAACCACCCAGAAGTGTCTAGAAAATTTCAATATGTGGGTATTTGTAAAAACTTTAAAGCTGAGAATCCACTACATATTCACTTCATTTTTGTGTTTTGATGAGAAAATAATATCAAATAAAGAAAAATATCCCAGAGAGATAAATGTAGTAAATCAGGAAATGCAGATAAATGTGTTTCTGTTTCAAAGAAAGTAAATAAGTGAAATAATTTAGAAAATGTGTCGTGTAAAAAAGATACACCTTTACTATTTATATCCATGAAAAAATAGGCCCCTAAAACTGTAGAAGTGTCTAGAAGTTCTGGGTAGCTCTTAGGGAACAGGGTTGAAAGTCTTGTGGGGATAAAAATTCATGATGCAAATTTACGTTTATGATGGGGATACAGATGAACCATATATATTATGTATATATATGTATATATAATATATATATGTACATGCTCCGAAGATATCTTTATGTAGAGCTGCATATTTTAAAATTTTACAAATTGTTCTTAAAACTAGTTTCCTTGAGATTTGTTGCCTGGAGTGCATAGAAAGATGTAAGTTTACCATTTTTAGCCTGTGGATTGTGTTTGTTTAGTTTATTGCTTTTTGCAGGCAACCTTGTTAGGAAAAAACAAATAATAAGCACTGGTTCTGGGAGAGAGAATCTTGTCCTGTTAATAAAACCTTTACACCTGAGGGAAGTAAAATACCCCAGCTTTCAAAAACAGGAGATGTTATTTCCCCAAAGACATAAGCACAGAAAGCCCTGCAGATGAATTGGGCCAGTTCCAGAAAAATGAATTGACTGAAAGGTAACTGCCGACCTAAGCTGACTTGGGAAAATTTGGTAAACTTGTTATTGGATAGGTTGGCAATTTTAGGTGCTCAGAAAAAATGAAATTTCCCTGTATTCTCTGCTCCTACCCATGCTTAGCTCTTTTCCTTATTAACTCTATCTCACCAGAACTTAAGGAGCATTATCAAGTACCTTTGCTTGGTTTCTTGACGGAAACAGGAGTCTTTGATCATCTCATGTGTGAGATTTTCATAGATCCAATATACAACACTAAATTTTCTTCCCATTTCTTATTTGGGTATCATTATAATATTTGTATTTGGATATTACAATAGTTCCCATTATTTATAACATGAGGATATGGGGTTTTGCTAAAGGTACTTTATACCTCAACTGAGAGGACTGCATTTTTTTTAAAAAAAATCCTTTTAGCAATAATGTGAGCAATTTTCCTGTGTTGTCAGCTCTTGAATTACCAAGAAGCCTCTCTGTGTCGAGTAACTATCTCATTCTTTCATTTATGGGATGAGGTCTCATTGTGTAGCCCTGGCTGGCCTAGAACTTGCTATTGAACCAGGATGGCTTTGAACTTACAAAGATACATTTGCCTCTGTTTCCCAAGGGCCAGGAATAAAGGTGTGCTGGGTATGATGCTGAGATTTCTGGCTAATACATTGGAAAAGGGAGTTTGATATTCGAGTAAAATGGGCTTATTAGAGTGGCTCAAAGGCATCCCCCTTCCAATTTTTCTTTCTTTTTTTTATTTTTCAGGTGGAGGGGTTTTTAATCAGGGGAAAGATAAAAAGAGGGAAGGGTAAGAGGTGACAGGCCTCTGGGGACAGGAGTGGTAAAAGAGAAGGGAGAGAGAAGGAGAGAGAGGAGAAGATGGGGAGATGGTGCAGGGGAGAGAGACAGACAGAGAAAGAGACTTTACATATTTTTAAAGGAGTTTGAGAGGGATTGGGATTTCAAATCTTTGATACACTTCACCATAAATATCCTCAACTCTCACCGTTACTTTGTGGGTAATGTTCAGGTTCTGAACTGTTCCCACCGTATCATTTTATTGCAAACTTAGTGGCTCAAAAACAAAAAAAAACAAAACAAAGATAAATAATAAATAAATAATGGTTATTTTATAGCATCATTGTCATAAGTACAAGGCAAACTCACACTGGGTGAAGATCAAGTTCTCATCAGGGCTGTGCTCCGTTGTGGAATATTATTTTAACTAGGCCAAGATGGTTACATTTGTTTCTACATGAGACATTTCATTCATGCTTTCTATAAAGTATACTTGCTGTCAACAAGTTTTGTTTCTTACATATATATATTTGTTTATATGTATATATATACATACATATATGTATGCATGTATATATGTATACATACAGTCTTGAATGATATTTTTTCTGGGTGTAAAATATTCAGTTAAAATCTTTTTCTTTTTACAGTTGGGATAGTTGCTCACTGCTTTCTAGCCATCATAGTTTCTAATAAGAAATCTGCTCTGGAGGAGGTGGGGGAATAAATGGGGAGAAACTATGTCCAGGTAATGGATAAAAACAAGCATAATGACATGTAGCCTTGAAGATGTCATGAGGAAGCCTATTACTTTGATGCTAAGTAAAAAAATTTTTTAAGTTTTCAAGATAGTAGTTTTCTTCTCTGGAATTGAAAATTTAGTGATTTTTTTTCATCAAGAGAAAAAGCTCTTAGTTTTGCTTGACTTCATGTATATGGATTGTTTATCTCTTCCTGTTCTCAAGAGTTTTCTGGGTTCATCTTGGAACAGTTGAGCTGCCATGTTTCTCTAAGTCTCTCCTTGAATGCTGATTCCTTGGAATTCATGCAAGTTCTTGAATGTATGATGTTCTTCATCAAATTTTTAACGTTTTTCACCCCTTATCTCTTTGGCAAATTCTTAGTCTCTTAAAAAATTTCATCTGCATATGTGTTGGTGTGCTTTCTGCATCTCACATTTCTCTGAGATTGTTGTCAGTTGTTCTTGTCTATTCTTCAGATGGCATCAGTGCTGTGACTCCCTCCTGCTTCTGGGCTCTTCCATTCATTTAACCCCCCTGGTGAGTCCTTCCAGTGGGCTTTTCAGCTTCTAATTTCTTTCTGCTTTTTAGCATCTCATCATTTAATTGCTATTCTCCATCTGGTAACACTCATCAAAAATCCTTTAAATGCATTTTCTTTGAGTTCTTATTTACCTAAGTGATTTAAAAGTCTTTGTCTCCTAATCTACCTCATGGGCCCCTCACAGGCAGGTTCTGGCACTTAATCTTTGTTCCAAGAAAGGGGTCAAATTTTCCTGCTCTTTTGCTTACCTTCTGATTTTTTGTCAATTCCCTGGCACCTTATACTATATTCTGTATAAACACTGGATACTGAGTCTCCTGAGGAACTTGTTTGGGTTTTGGTTAATTTGTTTATTTAGTGATTTGGTATAACAAACTCTGTAAAATTTTCCCCTATTCCTCAACATGGGACAGACAGTGGTGTTCAAATGAGAATTTTTGGTGTTGCTGTTGATTTGTTTTTATCTTCTAAACATAAGAGAAGCCTCTGCTTATAGTTATGTATTGATTAAAGTTCTCTTTAAGCTCTGGAATCAGCTCAATTTTATTCTTTTCTTATAGGAAGCCTTAAAAGTTTTCATCTTTATGACTCACTTTCAGGGTTCAATTAAAGATGCCACAGATAGCTAAAGGGAGGCTAGAAATCTGAAGGTAAAGATTTGAGGGGTAAGAAACCTACTCACAACAGGAACAGTCTATCCATATTTCTTTATTCTTCTTTCTTCTCTTCTTTTTCATTTCTATCCATTCTCCCTTGATTTCTCTTGCTCTTTCTTCTACATCATTCTACACTTTCCCTTGTTCTACCCACTATAAATGTACTGAGTCATATGCATTCTTAAACCAGTAACTCCCCAGTCCTAGCAGATTTCAGGGCCAGGATTCTTGTGCCCCATGGAAAATCAGATAAGAGTTTTCACACACACACACACACAGAGAGAGAGAGAGAGAGAGAGAGAGAGAGAGAGAGAGAGAGAGAGAGAGAGAGAGAAGAAGAAGAAGAAGAAGAAGAAGAAGAAGGAGGGAGGGAGGGAGGGAGAGATTTATGAGAGTGGTTAGTACATGACTGGTGAAGTTCTCAGTGGAGAAAGTTAATTAAGAAAGGAATTAAATCATCAGGGAATTCTAAAGGGGAAGGTTAGTAGTGTGCTATACTATATTTTTAGGTGGTTAGTAAAAAGCTAAAGGGTTTATTTTCAATAATGTTACGAAGAGGGCACGGATTATATTTTAAATCAGCATGCCACTTCTTTACTCCCAGTATGCACAGAGTCAGGTAACCAAGCAACCTATGTAAACAGTCAGGGAAAAGCTGATGGCTCTTGATCAGATAGCACAACCACCAGACACTGCAGTTTCTACTGGCTTAGGTCTAGAGTTAGACTTACTGCTCTAAGCAAAGAAGAGACCCAGGCCTCTAATAGTCAGTTCTGGGCTATGCTGTCATCAGCTGTTCTGATTGTGGGTGTTGTGGGGGTAAAACCAGAGCATCAGCTTGGGCAGGTAGTAATTCTATGTCCTTGGAGATCTGTGAATATCTTAGATGGGATGCTCTTTGCCTGGACCCTAAACTCTGACCAAATGCCTGCTGATAAAGATAATTGCAGGAAGGCAGATCTTTCCACTTAGTTAGGGGAGAGAACAAGGTCTGACAGTGGGAAACTGTTCTCACTAAGCAGTTCTGAACTGTGGGAATAAATCCTAAATATGTAACAGGGAGGAAGTTAGCTATAGTGAAAAACTACAGCAAAGGACAGCCACTTTATTCACAAAGCAATATTGCCAAAAGCCTTGCCTTTTTGTTTAGCCTGATTCCTTGGTTCTGATAATTTGCTCATGAAAGAATGGCTGAGCCCTTACTGTATAATGTTGTGGCTTGTAGCACTTACTGAGTAACCTGAGGGGAGTTTTTAAGGCATTCCTGCTTCAGCCTAAAGATAGTGGGCTGGATATTTCACCATTGACTTTTCCTAAGAGATACATCCTCTCAAGTCTTTAAGAAAACTACTATTTGTTTTGAATTTTAGATTCTTATGTATTGTTTCTGAATGATATTAAAATATATTTATGCTTAATGTTCAGTTGTGTTTAAGCACAGCAGCAACTACAACAAAAACAAGAAAGTAAACAGAAACACCAGACTTAGATAAAAAGAGAGATTTAGGCCTTACTTTTAGATGCAGAGCTGTAGGCAATGAGCAATTGCTGAGAGAGTGAAACACAGTCTTTCCTGGGTGAGGCCAGCCCTAGAAGCCAGTGAATGCACATGACATTGTATGGATTCAGCAGTTTGTATATAGATATATATTTCTTTCCACCTATATTTAATAATGGTTAAAGAAGAGGAGGCTGTAAATTTGAGAGGATGGAGGGGTGAGGATGGGGAAGGAGGCAGCACAGAGGAAACAGAGGGGTGGGATGGAGAAAAAAATGATGTAATTACTTGTTAATTCAATAAAGAACTTTTGTAAAAAAAAAAAAAAGAGAGAAGGGATTATTGCAATGGTTATAATGAACAGCCACAGTATACATGACTAGGATTCTGTAAAAGGTGTTTCTCTTTATACAGAGAATTCAGGCTAGGAGAACTGAATGTGGGGAAGTAAGATGAAAGATGGAGAGATGAGATAGTAACTCAGAGATGACTATGATTTCTACTGATTGTGAGGGAGTGAACTGAGCAATTATATCTTGGCTCTTACTGAGTGTCAGCAAGATTTGCACATCTATGGGGAGGGGAGAATTACCCTGTTTGCTTAAAAATGTTGTTTTTGTCAGTTAGTGGACGTGTGAGTTCAGTATTTTTTTGAGGCAAATACTGTCTGCATCCCGTCTTGTCATGGATAAATAAATGACCCTTCTATGAGGGTTATCTAAGTCACATGAAAAATGGAGGTATGTTACTTTAAGCCACATCCATGTTCTTACTGATAAAATACTGTTTCATTCATGGTAATGCTTTAGAAATGAAACTGAATTGTCAGAAGATTTCCAAGTTAGATCTTATACACCATGTAGCCTCCAGTAAGTTGTTTAAATCTCAATCACATTATGTAGAGGTGTGATAGTACCTGTCTAGTCTAATTTATAGGATCAAATACAACTTACATAAAAGAATAGAAAGTAAGAAAAACTATTCAACTATAATGTCTCAGTTCCTTCCAGGACATTCACAGAGTCATAAAATTCTCAGAGAAAAGCTCTAAATAGAATATGATCTGTGTAAAAGCCCTGGAAGTATTCTCTTGTTTTTAAGTATAAACTCTTCGCTTCAGGGTGATAATAAAAAGAAAAGTCAACATTCATTGGAGAACACTTCTAATAAACAATTGCAAGCATGAAGAGATGAGCCAGAGGCAAAGCACTTAAGGCCAGAGGTGTCACTGTGCTGCTCTGGGGACCTACTCTGCCTGCAGTGGAGCAGAATTTTGGCAGAGGATAAGGAGGCGACATTGCTTTGTATGTAGACTCCAGCCGTAGATGTGACATTTCAGGCCATTACTCATCCACTTGAGAGGTTTGATTACCACTGCAGTTTGAGAGTCTCCGAGGGAGGAAAGAGGAAGAAAGGGCCCAAGACCTTTGATATATGAGAGTGCAATAAATAGTAGTGGAAAGTAAACCTCTGATAGATGTAGGAGAATATAGGTTAACACATGCCTTGACAAGTTCTGCTGCTGGAGAATTTTACAGAAGCATTTTCAGAGAACTAGAGTTTCTTGCTTCCTGGAAAAATTGAGACACTCTTGCATCATTTTCACTAAAGAAGGCTCAGAAATAAAGATGAAAAATGTAAGTTTATAATATGGTAATAATTAATTAACAGTAGTTTACAACTTTATGCATAATTTCATTTACTTGTCATAGTAGCTCAGATTGTTATGTAGTATTTTAGAGCTGAAATAACTTAAATGACCTAAACTAAGGTCAAACAGTAAAGCCACCTGGATTTTTATCCTTGATGTCATGTTTTTCCCTCACATTACAAACTCTCAAATTCCAACCCTGTGTTTTTTCACTGGTTTTCTCAGTTTCTCTACAGAAGATTTCATGATTAGCATTGGATAAATATGATGGCAGAATAAAAACTTATAACTTTTATATCTTTTCTGCTCTATTATAATGTATATTTCTGAATCATGCATTTCATGTATCTTTAATACAAAGCTGCATATATAAGAAAGTGAACAAGCAAATGTTAAGTGCTGAGGATACTGCATTTTTGAGAACTATTACTCAGATTCTGGAGCCAAAGTTTGTATTTATTTTCAAGCACTTAGTTATTTATAATCTTATAATCAACTTAAACAATAAAAATATCAAATATATGTGCTCAGTGGCAGAATGCTACCCTATATACACAGAGTTTTTGGTGTGAGTCCTAGCACTACAATATCTTTGGGAAGTGTAGCAAAAGCCTCATTTCAAAATTGTTGATATTTAAAGCATTTTCATTTACCACTACCCTTACTAATTGTGTGAAGAAATACCTGCCCAGTGCAAGTACATATCCTCTGAAGAGACCTGTCTTCTTTCCTTTGTCTCTGAGTACACCATGGTATTTCCCTGGGATGTTTCCATGAATTCTTCTTCTTTGTAGGCTTTCACTGGTGCTCTCATCCAATTTAAGTCTGAAAATATTGGAGTGGTTGCTAAGAAATGCAGAAGTTGAAAATGATGAGTTTTCAGAAGGCTGCATTGACATGTAGGGGAGCATATGGCACACTGACATGTTCTGTTTCCCAGCCAAGGAGAAGGGTAGTCTTCTGTGATCTCTCTAATTATTTCATGGTACTTTAAGATGCCAAACTGGTTTCAGAAAACTGCAAAGCATCATGGCTCAGGGAAAATATGATGTACTTTTTGTTTCCAGTATTTATAACCAATAAATAGGATGTCTATTTTTATTAATTGGAATAATTTTGGAAATCTAAAAGCAGAAGATAAGCTTTACCTAGAAGGTAGAAATCAAGGCTCATATTTGGCTGGAATAGAAAGGAATAAAGAACACATTAATGTAGAAAGCAAAAAAGCAGTAATGGAATGAAGATATATAAAGGATTTATAGATATGAAAAAATAAAAGTTTATTTAGTAACTATATTGGAAGAGAATTAATTTCTCAAAACTCAAGAGGATGGTGGAAATTAGCAGATGGAGTCAAATAAGGCAAATACAAGAAGAAATTGTTCAATGCTTAAGGAGCTGAATTACTTGTAATATACAGCTCTTAATTAGTTCACATTATGACATCAACTCAGTATATGCAGAAACATCATTGAGTATTTACATAAAAAAATGAACTGTTCACTCTTTTTTTATATTAAAACTGTCACTGAGCTCTAGTTTAGAATGTTAGAACTTAGGGATAAAAAGAGTTCAGAGACATAAATTTTCCTGTAATAGGACCTTGTGGTACACAGGTACAAATATCAGCTTGGTACCCAGTATATAGAAAATATAGATATAGAGATTTAGTGATTTGTGAACACAGATGGGAACCTACAATATTAGTAGACATTTGGGAGGATATCAGGGCTTGATAATTTGAGCAGATTCCAGAGAACAATAGTTTAACACAGTTCAATATTTTACTCATTCCTTTTCTCTGCACAGTGGGGACAAGCATTTCTACTATGCTGTGGGACAGTGGTTTGTACCCTGTCAATTGTATTCCCTGTCAATTTGTATTTTAATAAAACACTAATTGGCCAGTAACCAGTCAGGAAGTATAGGCAGGGCAACCAGACAGGAAGTAGAGGTGGGTCAATGAGAACAGGAGAATCCTGGGAAGAAGGAAGTCCTATTCTGTAGTCGTGACCCAGCCACAGAAGAAGCAATTTGTGACTGCCTCACCGAATATAGTACCGAGCCACATGGCTAACATAGACAAGAATAATGGGGTAATATAAGATATAAGAGTTAATAAGATGCCTGAGCTAATAGGCCAATCAGTTTATAACTAATGTAGACATTTGTGCATTTCTTTGGGCTGTGGGATCTGGTGGGACAGAAAGCCTCAGACAACACTACTACATAGTTCTGACATCTCTCAGAGCCTGAGAGTCTAATGGTGTGCCATCTTGTACATGAGACAGTCAGTTGGGACAAAAAGAGTATAAGTCTTTACTATGGGCTATGCCTGAAGTGAGATATGATTTATTGACACTAACTTTACTACGAGATCATATATAACTTCAAGGGCAGCAGCAAACTAGGAGAGATAAAAAAGAATATGAAAAAGACCCCACCAAGTTTGTTGAATGACTACCTTGTAAAGCAGGTTTTTGAAGAAGATATAATCTCAGTAGAGTGGTAAAGATAAGTACTCTATCCAGGTGAAGAAGATTCAGGAAGGACAGCTAGAAGACAAGACTATCAATAGAAAACACACACACACACACAATGAGGCATGTTCAATGACAGTGTTGGCAAAGTCTAAATTGCACATGTGGATTAATGAGAGATGAGGTTTCCTTCTTGACCATTTCTCACCCATGATTTCCACATCCACAGTAACCTGTTTGACCTTTGTCTCTTTATGAATTAAGGTCATGCAAATGTATTTATACAAGTGAATTCCAGGATCCTTTACTCTGCATCCTTTCTGTCTTCCTGGTCAGTCTTTAAACTATACCTGACATTTCCCCTTCATAATTTCACAAATTCCTGTTTCTACAAAACCTACATATGCTAATCCATTTTTCTTCACTGTGTTCATTATTACACTTCTATTATACTACTCTATTCCAAATGAACAGCATTTCATTGCCAGACTGAACTCAGCTGTGGCCCACTCATTTCATTTTTTGCCACTATTTAAGCTCCCCTTGGTCTCTTATGAACATTTATTCATTCATTTCAAACCAGAGATTTATTACTACCATGATAATCTATATTTTAGAGTACTCAAAGACATACTATGTACTATTATATATATATATATATGAGCTAAATGAATCAATTGATCTAATACATATAATATATGTAATATTACATATATTAAACACACACATACATATATATATATATGTATATATATGTATATATATATATATATATTAGATCAATTGATTCATTTAGCTCACATATAGCCCAATGAGAAAAGGGCTTTTTTTTTTTTGGTTTTTTTGACACAGGGTTTCTCTGTAGTTTTGGAGCCTGTCCTGGAACTAGCTCTTGTAGACCAGGCTGGTCTCGAACTCACAAAGATCCGCCTGCCTCTGCCTCCCTAGTGCTGGGATTAAAAGGCCGGGCGATGGTGGAGATAAGGGCTTTTATATTTTATCATAAAAATAGAAATTTAAGCTTGGATTTCTTTTTGAGACAATGTTTCATGTAGCCCAAAGAGACCTTTGAACTTGCTGTGTAGCTAAGAATGCCCTTTGCCTTCTGCTCTTTCTGCCCCCTATGTCTTGAGTGCTGGAGTTCCAGGCTTGTCTCACCATGCTCAGTTGGTATCATGCATGCTAGGAAAGCACACAACTCGTTAAACTGTGTCTTCATTGTCCAGAACTGGAAAGTCTAAGTGACTTGCCCAAGGTCACATAGGTATCAGAAACTTCAAAAATTATTCCAGGCTATCAGCTTCCCGAGCCTGTGTTAAATTTTGTCTGTCCCTGTGTGTGTATGTGTTCACCACATTAAATATGGAAAGAAGGGGCACATGCTATACTTCTATCTTATCCATGTGGTAAATAAGAACTTATAGAAATATGTTTGGAAACAATAACACAATCCAAATGGGAAATCTTAAAGATGTATTCATTATATGCATGGAAGAAGGAATGAAGTGTGGAAAGTTCTGAGGTGGGAAAAATTCCACCAGCGTACAAAATAACTAGAAAGGAAAAGAGAACAAGGAGGAGGAGGGAAGAACAGGTGGAGAGAGGAAGAAGAGGGAGAAGAAGGGGAAAGGAGGAGGAAGGAGGGAGGAGAGATTATCTCACATAAGGTAATGGAGGTGGGAAGGGAACAAACCTACTGTAGATAGGATACTTGAGGGAGGACAGTAGTGAAGGAATGGGTGAGCATAATGACAAATGTGTGAAAATGACACAGCAAACTGCTTTGAGCACTGTCCCCATGATAGTTGATGTTATAAAATAATATTTTAACTGGGAAAACACATGTTACATTTGTTTATGCTGCAGAAAATTACTATAACTGTGTAAAGGTGTGTTACTTTTATTTATGCTGCATTTGTTTAATTATGTAAAGATGTGTTTCATTTGTTTCACCTTGCCTGCCTAAGGCACATAATCAGTCAGATAAAGAACTGAATGGCCAATAACTAGGAAGAGAAAGGAAAGGTGGAGCTCCAAGCAGAGAGAATAAATAGGAGGAGAAATCTAGGCTTCAGAAGAGTGCAAGAAGAGAGGAGAGATGTTGCAAAGAGGGCCCACTTGTTTGTCCTGGCTGCCCAGCTAGCTTAGCCTC
>JAQHUG010000083.1:692232-709463 GCA_028555095.1 Dicrostonyx torquatus | reverse complement strand
AACACTGAATGAAAATGGACCAATAGAGAAATTAAAGACTTTCTAAAATTGAATAAAAATTAATACAGTACATACCCAAACCTATGGGACACATTCAAGGTGGTGCTAAGAGGCAAGGTCATGGCATTAAGTGCCTATGTTAAAAAAAATGGAGAATTATGATACTAAAAACTTACAGCATCTACAATTGGAAGAAAACAATCCTGAAAATAAGACTAACTAAGTAACAATAGATGGCTATCAGTGGATGTCATCCTCTTCCCTCTTGTTTCCGTTTGTGCTGTTTTCATCAATTACTAAGTTATTCTCCTTCTTTGATCAGAATGGAAGTATCTAAAGAAACAGTCAGCTCACCACTGACATTTGAAGTAGGAAATGAAAGTTGTCTGCTGGGCTGGAGAGAGGGCTGAACAGTTATGAACACTGACTGCTCCTTCCAGAAGACACAAGCTCAGTTTCCTGCATCCACAGGACACAGTACAGCTTATAACTCTCTGCCACTCCTCTTCCAGAGTATCTGACACTTTTAGCCTCCCTGGCACCACAGCATGTGGTACACAGATAGTCATGTAGGCAAAACACCTACACATATTAAATAAAAATATTTTATTAATTTAATTTAAGTTTTTAAAAAAGAAACTTTTTTTTAATTTTACATACGAATCCCAGTTCCCACTCCCTCTCCTCCAATCACCCCACTCCCCAAACCAAAAAAATAATGTTTTAAAACTTTCTTGTATGCTATAAACTTAAGACATGTTGTGAACCTCTGAGAGTAAAATGTGAAGAGAAGATATTTGGAAAAAATACCCCATTTCAAGGATGTTCTTATCTTATTTTTACTGATATAATTACAAATCCCCCATTGTTGACAATTGTTTGCTATTAAAAATCCCCTCCCCCAAAGCAACAATAAGAGAGAAGTTTCCCAAAGAATAAAAACAAACAATGACAAACCCAATTAACGGCAGCAACAAAAGATCCTTGCTTCAACATTCTGCAGTTCACTCTACCTGTCAACCTTAAGCTTCATGGTCAAATGCTGGTTCTTGGAGGCAAATGACATGGTTGAAATGGGAAGAGAGAAGTGAGAGGTAGTGAAGCCAGAGGACATTTCAGTTCCTTTCATCAGCCAATGAGACAGCAATTAAGAGCTGGAATTGGTTGTGTGGGTTAGAGTTGGTAAGATCCAAGACAGAATAGTAGAGAGAGAAGGGAGGGAACCCAATCCTACACAGCTTGTTCCTTAGGAATTTTTTTTTAACCTTAAACTTAAGACAGTGAACAAAATCCAGATGTCCCAGTTCCTCACAACTCCTTATAAAATAAATATTAAGTTGAACTATCATAAAAAAAGAACAGCTGTACTTGACATTGGTCATTTTCTTTGCACTAAGTATGATAAATGCTCATCTATAACAAACCTGGGTCGTTTTCTGTGTCCTTTTAATGTTTCCTTGTAAGGATTTACCTTACATTGTAGATTTTTCTCAATTCCAAGATAAGAGTTTGAAAATGGATGATAAAAAGTAGTCTCATACTGGCTCAGAATTGAGTATAATAAAAGGTTATTTACTTAGGGGTAGATTTTCAGATTCCAATCCTCTGCACAAATGGGGAACAGGAACAGAATGCAGCAACCAGGAGAGCATGCAAAAGGCCACACCCAAGTGGGATGGTATCTTTTTAATGATTTTTTCTCCTTTTTAAATTGATTTTATTGAGCTAAACATTTTTCTCTGCTCTTCTCCCTGACTCTCCCTTCCCCTTCAAGGTCCTCTCTCCCAATATATCAGGAGATCTTGTCATTTTCTACTTCCCATGTACATTAGATCCATGTATGTCTTTCTTAGGGTCTTCATTGCTGTCTAAGTCTTCTGGGATTGTGAATTGTAGGCTGATTTTCTTTTCATTATGTCTAAAAGCCACTTATGAGTGACATATGATATTTGTCTTTCTGGGTCTGGGTTACCACATTCAATATGATGTTTTCTACCTCCATCCATTTGCCTGCAAATTTCAAGATGTCATTGTTTTTTCCTGTTGTGTAGTAATCCATTGTGTAAATGAACCACATTTTCCTTATCCATTCTTCGGTCAAGGGGCGTTTAAGTTGTTTCTAAGTTCTGGCTATGACAAACAATGCTTCTATGAATATAGTTGAGTACATATACTTGTGGTACAATTGAGCATCCTTTCTTTGGGTATATACCCCAAAGTGGTTTTGCTGTGTCTTGAGGAAGATTGTTTCCTAATTTTCTGGGAAATTACCATACTGATATCTCAAGCAGCTGTACCATTTTGCACTGCTACCAGCAATGGAGGAGTGATCCCTTTACCCCACATGCTCTCCAGCATAAGTTGTCATCAGTGTTTTGATCTTGGCCATTCTTACAGGTGTAAGATGGAATATCAGAATTGTTTTGATTTGCATTTCTCTGATGGCTAAGGATGTTAATCATTTCCTTAAATGTCTTTCAGCCATTTTAGATTCCTCTGTTGAGAGTTCTCTGTTTAGTTTTGTACTCCATTTTTCCTATTGGATTATTTGTTATTTTGATGACCAATTTATTGAGTTCATTATATATTTTGGTGTCTTAAGGGCTATTGGCTGAAGGAGTTTGCACAGTAAGAGCTGTTTATGCATTTTTGCCACTTTTTATAGGAAATTTGTATGACAGCTCAGAGTAGAATTAATGTTTTTCCTTAAAAGATTTTATAACTCAAACTAAATTCTTGAAAGATAGTTATTTTTGAAAAGCTTTTGTGTCTCCATCAGATTATCTTATTTAGAAATTAACATAATCTTGGATAATTTAAGGTTGTTAAATTTGAGCTCCAAACTTAAAGTGATTTATAAATCAACATATGTATAGAAAAATGAATTCAGATTAATTTAAGCATCAAGGGCAGCTTATTAATGAAGATCAGCCAATGTTGTGAAAAGAGACATTTCTAAAAGAAGTTATAGCAAAATGACAGGGAACATTTGAAGCTTTCACAGCTGAAAGAAGCACAAATCAGCAGAACAAATGCAAATTTTATTTTAGACATTCAAAGGATTTTGTAAAAGCCTTCTGGATTTGCTGTAGAATTTATACTTATAGTATTTGAAGTCAATTTTTTATTAATTATTCAGTGATTTAACTTATTGTGTGTTTTAATATGCACACATGCACAGATATTTTCATATATAACTAACTATAAATACAAAAGTCTAATAGTTAACCTGGTGACCTGGATTTTGTGACACTTTTGCAACATCTGAAACAAGGTATGTAGAGCTCAGGAACAATAAGTGTGAAGGGTGGCATCAAGGTTTAGACCTATGCAGAGATAAACTCAAAGTTCTTTGTCATTCTACCTGCAGTGAAGGAGTCTGCTAGATGTGAGGGAGCACAAAGGGACTACAGTGAACTGCAAACTGTTCTTTCTAGGAAGAAGCCCTCCAGAGCTCTTCCGTGCTTCTGTTTTGTTTGTTCCTAAACTTCTTTGTGTAATGAAGATGAAAGACAGAAACAAAAACAAAAACAAAAAAAAGAGGTTCACAGAAATACCAGAGACAAGCCATACCAAGTGCATTAGAACAATGTGTTGAACTTACAGTATAACCTACAATAATGTATGAATCCATATGTAGCTGCTTATTTTATCTAATCTGAAATGTGAAAATGTTTGGGTGCAGTAGCAACTCAATTGTTATTAATATCAGGTAAGTTCTGTAGCTCATAAACGTGATCACAGAATGTGTTAATTCAGAAAACGGAATATATGACTTGATAGGAATGAAGAGCAATAATGACAAATTTTAATGGACAGTACAATCTAGTATGACTGGTTTTAATTTATTGTGCAGTGAAGAATATCTCAGAAATAACACATATATGCAAAAGAGGTATTGTTCAAAGAATTGAATAAAATGGTAATTGTCCAAAATATTCTGAAGCTCAGTGAGAACTTAGTGAAAACTGAAATTTACCACTCTGATATTGCTTTTGCCAAGAAAACGAAGTCTAATTTTGGTCTCCTTGCTTTATTCAAAGAAGTACATGGTGACAAAGAATGCTTAAATTAACAGCTCTCTACTGTGAGATATTAACAATAAAAGGAGTATTTAAAAGAGTAACTATTCTTGGAATTTAGTATTCAGAAAAATGGCACCAACAGAACACTGAGATGCCTAATTACACTTTTCCAGCATGTTTACGTTCCTGTTCTCATTGTCTTACTTTGGAAAACAATTCTGGGCACAAAATATTAAAGTATTCAATTGTTAGGCAAGCATTGCATAAACATCCAATATAACAAGAAAATAATTGTATTAACATCTGCTTCTGTTTGAATGAAATCCCAAGTTAAGTTTATAAAATCCTCTGTGAAATATCAGTGGATACAGATTTTGAATTTCTATGTCAAAATTACTCTTTTAAAATGTACATTATGACACCAAGAAAAAATATGCTTTGCTTTTTGTAATTTTACTTATTCATAAAAAGTTATTTCAATTTCAATTTCTATCTCTTTTAAGTGTTTTCTCGGTTTTCTATCCTGTGTTTTCATATTCCTTCCTTCTGAATCACTTTGCCCAAAATATACTCAACAGAAACACAAGAGAGGCAAGAATTGTTTGACTTCTGGCTTCAGAGGGATTTGCATGGTGGGGCATGCAAGATGGTGTGAACCTGAGGGGATCACTTGCTCACGTGGCTGCTAAACAGGAAGTAGAGATCTTAGGTGGGAAGCAGGGTGGGCTAAGCATCAAAGGTCTCTTCCTAGTAACCTCTTCATCCATCCAGGCTCCGTATCCCCCAATTTAATGCCACAAATTATGGACAAATGTGCAAAACATGAACATATGGGGGCATTTCAGTTTTCCAACTGAACACTTACCTTTCTCTTTTCTGTCTTTGAATCTCTACTTTATGTTTTCCCCACCTCACTTACACAGTGTTACTTAGTTGCTTTGGGTAAGGGATTAAGTAACTACACTTTAAGATCTGTAAGGACAAGAATCTTACTATTCTTTATCCTTTCTACATACGATCAGAAACATCTCATTGGATGACTCTCAATTGGTCCAGTGAGAAGCATCTCACGATGCCAAAGTTGTTGTTATCTTGTCATGAGAATTTCAGCCAAGAGATCATCTGTAACAATGAGCAGTGGATTAGACTCCTATAGGTCAGCCAAACCTGTCTTGGAGGCCTACAGAAAATGACTGGGAAAACGCAAGTCAAAGATCTCTGCAGTGGTTGGTCCTTGTGTCTTCACTTATTCATCAGAGACACATAAGCACCTTAGGAAGACTCATTCAGTACTCGTTCATGGCGTGGGTCTAGTGTCAAATCTCTCCCTAAGATCTTGTATGACATTACTTTCAGGCTGAGAAGCCGTTTTGGCCAGCAACCAAAAAGTGTCAGTGCCCTTCAGAGAAAAAAAAATGTAGGAAAGCAGATAACCCACCTTCTTTTTTAGACTGTCAATAAAGGGAACTGAAAGGACTCCCTAGATTTAGCAATATTTTAGAATCTACAAATCAACAATGTTCTGTGCTCAGCTTACTGCCTTTCTCAGCTTCCACTGAAGAAGAGCCTTCTAAAGCTCTTCAAAGAACCTGTCTAGAAACAGCTTGTTTACCTAAGTGTTTTTGTTCACACTGATGGGTTTAATTTTATAGATGCACTACTGATGTATTTATCATGTATACAGATAGCAAGGTAGTGTTTGTGTCTAAATTACTCAGAAATCTCCTCTGTGGTGGCCACTACTGTCCTTTAAAAGGAGCTGCACATACACATTAGTGATTCCATCTGAGTGTAATGTTCCTTCATTCCAGGAATGCTGGCTCTTCTTTTTTTCAGGATTATCTTCTCCAGCACATTAGCAAGTGGAGAGCCTTTCCTTTGTACCTTAACAAGCAGTACTTTCAACTTGCCCATTTCTTATTTGTAAAATCTTGAAAACAATCCATAAAATTTCACCATTTCTCTGATGAAAAACATAGTCCCTGAAGCTTACAGATAACCTATTGGCACAAGGAATGTTTTGGAACTCTTTAGAGTCTGAACTTATAAAACAATCATACGATTTAATTTAAATGAAATTCCACCTCGAGGTGAGCTCCTCCATTCTGTGCAAACATGTATGAACTTCGGTTTCCATGGTTACTTGTTACCAGGTCCTGTGCTCTCTGTGGTTCTGCTCTGAGTTGGGCTAGATATAAACAAGACTAGTCATCTTAATGAGGCAGAAATCAAATAATGATGTATTTGATGGCTGTGTAGCACTTTAGAATACAGACAATTTCCTGCTAAAATCACAAATTAAAATAACAGCGCATTTTCCCCTGAGGACTAAATGTTCTTTTATTATTGGCATAAGAACAAAAATAAGAATAATAGGTTATGTACATAAATCTATCTATCTAGTCAACCATTTCTTTGTACAACAGAAAGATAAGCTTATTAATATTGGATTTCCCCCTGAAATTTGTGGATTAGTTTAAATATATCAACATAATTTATATTTTTTTACAGAGTAAAAGTATTACTTTGTTAGTGTTTTGTATATATTTTGGCCTAAGATGAGATAAAAAGAAATATATTCCTTTTAAGAGCAAAGATGTTTCCAGAACTTTGTACTCAAGGACAAGTCTGATCTATTCTGGCTATGTTGATTATTTACTACTTCATGGGAAGCAAAAGCAGAATACAAATTTGGAATGGAGATGTTGTACTCAGCAGATGGCCCCATGCCAGTGCTCATAGGGGAAGCATTGATAGACAGCTAGTTATTTAAAGAAGAGAAGAGGAGCTGGAGAAGCAGGGCAGTGATGGCTCAGTACTGAAGAGCATGTACTCCCTCTACTGAACACCTCATGCTCTATACTCAGCATTCAAAGCGGTGTCTCATAACTACCTGTAACTCTAGTTCCAGGCAACCCAACACCTTATTTTCTGGGCTCTGTAGGTACTGTTTTTATACGGGAAACCAGATACATTGGCAGACACATATACATTTAATTAAAAAAGAAAAGTTTGGATTTGGAGAAATGGCTCAGAGATTAAAAGTTCTTGATGCTCTTGAGTAAGACTTGGGTTCAGCTCCCAGCACTCACATGGCAGTTCATACCATCCATAACTCCAGTTCCAGAAGATCTTCTGCCCTCTTCTGGCTTTTACTGCAGGCACGTGGTAAACGTACATTCATGAAGGCAAGACATTTACATATAACAAAAAATAGATAAATCTAAATATTTAAAAAATGATAAAGGCTTAAAAAGTGAATATGTTGAACAAATTATACAAAAATTGGAGGATTGTAGATATTATTGTATTTAATTGTATACACGTATGAAATTCTCAAAGAATAAACTAAATATGACAACCCAGAGCTGTATTTCAGAAATGATACTTTAATTGCCCATACAATGTCTATACAAACTTTAAGAATCTGATATGACTTAGTAAGACATCTGCACAGTAGCCCTTATGGGACTGTTTCTGAATCACCTTGAAAAATGTCAACTTCATTGAACAGGATAGAATAAAAACCTGAAGAGCTGATGCAGGGATTTATTGCGATAA
Organism: Dicrostonyx torquatus; assembly: GCA_028555095.1. Lineage (NCBI taxonomy): Eukaryota > Metazoa > Chordata > Mammalia > Rodentia > Cricetidae > Dicrostonyx > Dicrostonyx torquatus. The sequence continues at coordinate 701,877 of JAQHUG010000083.1, read as the reverse complement.
GTCTTTGATATATAAACTAAATATGACATATTTCAGGTGAGCTAACTCAGTTCCCTTCATATATGATGGGCAATGGAAATACATTCTGTTTTCTCATTGTTTCTTTCTCACTATCCTTGAAGATCCAGAATCTGTACCAGGCAGCAATTGAGAGACTACCTGCATGCTTCAGGGAAGAATGTTTGCTTTTAAAGAAAAACTGAGGACAGTGGTCTCCCTTTGAAACTATCTGGCACCCCATGTTCCAAAACCAGTGGATAAAAGGTGGTTGATAAGATGTAAGACTAAAAACAGAGATGCCATGAACCTGTACCTGTCTCAAACATACTTATTGATATAATTCATGATACTAGAGTCCTAATCCATGATGTTTACCTTAAATCAATCCATTTCTTTTGATCTATGTACTGCCCTGAGGCTTGTTTACCTCATTTTGTACTATGCACCCTGCTTTTCTGCTTCATCCATAATATGCTGGTTGGCCCCCCTTTCTTTCTGCCCACACGCATCCCTACCTATTCCTCCTCTATGTGGCTATTGGCCACCTCCTCCCATTTTTTTTTTAATAACAATCAGGTTCCTAAGGCAGGCAAGGTAACACATCATTACATAGTTAACAAATGCAGCATAAACAAAGGGAACACATCTTTATGTAGTTAAACAAATATTCTGCAACACAAACAAATGTAGCACATCTTTATATAGTTAAACAAACTTTTATAAAGTTAAACAAACTTTAGGTTATGAAATGTCTTAAATGACATATGTTGTAGGTCACTGAAGAACTTGAAGATCACCTGTCTATCAAAAATATATCGGATTAAACTTGAAAATATACCTAACATGCCTACAAGTTTGATTATTACTGATGACCACACCTGCATTTCTTAATTATCCATTATATAAGCACAATGACCCTAAACAAGAATAGAAAGATGCATATAGTACAACAGAAGTAACTTTAAACTTGTATCAATATACAAAATCCATTCCAAGGTAAAATATTTAGGTTAATAGTTGTCTTTTTTTAATCATATATCCCTATATTATTACTAAATGATGACAAATATCTGTAACTCATGGAATGACCAAAACCCACCCACCCTACCTCTTGGGAATGTTAGCTTGTGTTCTCTAGTCTGCTCCCTGTTGTCTGGAGCAACAGCATGCCCAGGGTACCCTGAAAAAAATTAGAAAATGGTCAACTCCTAAGAAAATAGCTATAACAATTGTTGTTCAGTCTCTGAGGGGACAGTATATACATCACCTCTCTTTTCATTTTTCTTGGTTTATTTCTTGATGTTTGTAGTCAAGATTTTCAGAGGGTCTCCCTCAGTCACACCTTACCTCTATTAACCTTGAAGGATTCCACAGACTTTCATTTCCTGTGGGGGAAAAAGTATAATGTATCCCCCAGAGCAATACATTTTCTAAATTCCGTTTTAAAGTTAAGACATCCCAAAAGTATCTAGTCTGGTTTAATTCAGCAGTTCCATTTACACTCCAGTGTCTCTCAGCAGCTGTGGTTCAATAATCAGCATTCAGAGAATTCAAAGTCAACACAACACCATACAGGATCCAGAATTCCTGAGCATTTTCCATCTCTACATGACTTTTTTATTTATGTTATCTTACACTCTCTTTAAAGACTGTTATTTTTAAACTTTTTATTTTTCCAAATACTGTCATACACATTTTCTTTCTTAAATGCTTATGTACATTTTTAAACACACTGTCACCTATTTAAAGTGTTTTTTGTGTGTTTGTTTGGTCTGGACCTGTTTTACTGGGTACCTGTAGAGTGTAGAGTTCTTTGACTTCATCAGCTTTACATTAAACTAGCTGTGCAGCTTTGGGCTGGTGTCTGTCTCCAGCCCACTACAGTCTGTAAGAGCCAAACTTTATGTCCTACTGGCCTGGCTGAGAGCTGAGTTTAACTGGGAGCTGCATTTAAACTGCCCCAGCTCTAGGAAGTTTGTGCTTGCACTGTGGCAGACATTTTCAATAACTTGTTGTTTCTACTTAATGTGCTTTCTCAGGCTGTATGTAGAAATATGTGCCCCATGTATAGTGACAAATGTAGTTGACATTTCCCTTGTTCTGCTACCAGTTCCTAAATAAAGACACAGAGACTTCTTTTGAATTGTGAACACTCAGCCTTAGTTTAGGCTTGTTTCCTTTTGGCTTTTTTTTTTTAACTTAAATGAACCCAGTTATATTAATCTGTATGCTGCCCTGAGGCTCATTTACCTCATTTCCATAGTGATTGCGCTTACCTGTGTCCTCTGTATCTGTCTGTGCCTCCAGTTGGCAGGGCTCTGGATGCCTGCCTCCCCCTTTCTCTCTGCCCACCATCCCTGCCTATCCCTCCTCTGCCTAGTTGCGGGCCATTCAGCTTTTATTTAGAACAATTAGCTCTCTTAGGCAGACGAGGCGAAACAGCATCACATCTTTACATAGTTACACAAATGCAGCATAAATAAATGCAACACATCCTTACATAGTTAAACAAATATTCCACAACTCAAACAAATATAATACACCGTTACCTAACTAAATAAATATTCTCTTCAGCAACAAAAGATGATTTCAGTACATTAGTGACTCTTGGAAAAGCAGAAGCAAATAGAAGAAACTTGTAAAATAATTACAAATAATTTATTATAAATTTGAAGTCATAAATAGTAAATTTTGCTTTGCCAAAAATTTGCAAAAAGGTTCAAAATTATTTCAAGAGTATTCTATAAACACAGAAATTCTAGACAATTTTTCTCAAGCGATCACTACATAGTTGAAATTTTCTTTAAGCATTTTAACTTCATCAATAATTGCTGTGTCATTCCATAACTATTATTTTATTAAATACAAAAGAAATAAACTTTTAAAGGTAATTTTTATTAAAATAGAAATTGCAAACATTATAAATTAAAATATTGAAATCAAGTTTTCATTCCATAAAAATAAGAATGAAAGTAAATTAATCAGTATACATAAAAATGAAAGGGAAATCACACAAAATGAAAAGGAGAAAAACATAAATATATAATAAATATAATCATGATGATCAGATAAATAAGTGATTAATTTATTTTTGTAAATTTTTACTGACTATCATTAATCATGTAGTTTTTTTTCACAGTTGCCCTGAAGTTCCCTTATTACTGCATCAGAGCAGTGAGAAATCAAAATGACAGTTGACAAACACCCCTTTGTAGAGTCCACATTCTCTGCAGGTGTGCCTAAAACCATGACTATGTGGTTTTAGAAGGGAGGTTGTAACTTGGTCATTGTTCTCTGAGTTCACAGTTCATTCCTCAGTCTACAAACTCAGTTCCATAACAAAGCTTGCTGTGTGATTGTTTGAAAGTTAGAAATGCTAGATGGTTTGGAAAGTTAAAACAAGGCATTGGGATGACAATTTTTCAGAGTTCTTGAGGACTGAGGCTAATGCCTTATTCTTTGGTTCTGGCTCCTGTCACATTCCTTGGCTCTGTGCCTCCTTCATTCTTGAAAGCTGGCAATGACAGCCGAGCACATCTCCCCCAGCCTTGTTTCTACCATGCTTTGCTTCCACGAACTTTAAACAAGCATCTATGAGTACACTAAGTTTGTCTAAAGCTCAGTATGATTTCTCTCATTAAGGCTCATTAATGAACAAACTAATCCATCCTGCAACTTTCATTTTTTAATGTATTCTACCGTATATTCACAGGTTCTAGAGAATAGATATAAATATCAGTGATATGTCTACCATTACAGTAAGCCATATGACTCTTTTACATCTTGCCTCTTTGAGAATAAAATATGTACTTTACTATGATCTGAAAAACAACAGAGAAATGAAAATATCAAAAGCCAGAAGTGAGAAGGTACTGGGGGGGGTACATTCTTAATTTGCATAAAGTAAAAGATGCTTGAGCTCGTTCAGCTTAAGTGTTTTTGTAGTGACATACTTTTGCTGACTGAGGCAAAAATACAGTCAAGCACACAACTATGTCAAGGAGTGTTTCATCTCAGTGATGCAAAATTTAAATGATGCTACAACTGGCATCAGACTAGTTTTCTCTGCTTCCTCTCTTCAGTCTATTTTGACTTGCTCTGTGATGTGTGCTGTTGTAAGCATTGACCATCATAGCTGCAGTCTTATATCCAGATCTAGAATAGTGATACAGATACAAATAATATGGTGATTGGTTTTGTTTGTTGAGTTTTCATAGACTAAGAAACTATTGTGCTGTGGGAAAGATGTAGAAAATATTTTGGGCAGTTACAAAATATATAATCTACATAAAAGGAAGCACATGCAAAGTATAAAATAATTGTATTTCATAAAATATTATTAATTTCATCATTTTTTAAAATTAATGAGTCATTGTGAAGTTATCATAATAGGGTTGTTATTATAAGAGCTTGTGGAAGCCAGATCATTATTCCTTACAACTGAAAAGAAGAAAATTAGTTATTTTGTAAACTACTTTAAAAAATCTTTAAGGAGTATTTATCGGGGTATTAAATGTTTTTTAGCAAAGGAAGAAGAAAAGCCTATAAAAATCTAGCAGAGAAGACTAAAAGCAAATTTATCAAAGTTATGAACACAGGTAAAAAATACTAATTATCATTAAATGGCATCGAGCTGAATCGAAAAGACCTAATTTATCACAGCCACGGGGGCTCATTCAGAAATGCAAGAATGGATCAATACTAAGGGATCTATTAATCACTCCATATTCACAGACCTAAATGAAACAGACTAACTACTCCATGTAAAATTTGACCAAATGGAATGATCATTGCCTTCATACAATATATGTGATACACACTTCAGCTTCACACTCTGTCTTTAGACAACCTATTGGTTATCTAAAGATAACCAACTTAGCATACATTGATAATTACAACGGTTTTCAAATGAAGGCTGCCTTCTGTTTTCTTTTAGAATTTTTTTCAATAAAATCATCAGAAAAACTGACATACTTGTGGCATACACAGCAATAAAGATGGCTTTAGAATCTGATATATGACCAGGCCTTTAATTGCCTTTGGTAATTGTTTAATTTTTTTTCAGAAGGGCAACTTTAGTAAGTTCCCTTTTGACTGATTAAAATGGGTGATATTAATGCGAAACTTTTATTTGGGAATATTACAGATTTTAGACATGAAGAATGCAAGTCAAGCATTATAGTTATTTAGATTTTCTTATTTTCACATATTTTTTATAACAATTGAGTATAAATTAGATAAAATAGTAGATATATACTAGTACTACATGTTCTGAAATTTAAAAAAATTCAGCCTTTTAAAAAAAACATAAATGTTATCTTTTATGTCATAAAATAGTGTATGACATCTTATATAAAGAGAACAAATTAAAAGAAATAATATTATCCATACAAAAATATGCCACATTGATTCAATTACTGATGATTCACAGATTGCCTGGAAAAATTCTACCTCAAGCAAGGATTATTTGATGGAGATGGTCCACATATTTTCACCTGATGAATCTGTGTTATTACAATACCTGTCCTAGACATTTGTTATGTGAATAAACAACTGACTAGATAAAGGGATTGGAGGCTGCTTTTTCTACACTATGATTATTGAAGTAGGAGAATGAAATCACTTATTGCTCCTATGTCTTGAAGTTAGATGGTTTTAGTGACCCAGTTAACAATTCATATCATTCTTTTCTATAATTTGTTTCACAATAACCTTTAAATTCTCTACCCATTATGATAAAGAGAATATTCACTTTGTTAAGATTTGTTGAGCAATTATGATGATGTTAGAGCTTCTTAGCTGTTGTGAGAACTCGGAAAAGAATCCAAGAGCAGTGCAGGTGATGGATACCTGGCTTGTGAAGTTTTGGGAAGGAAGTCGAGTGTCCCTTAATAACTCTATCAGAGATGTCCAATATTTTGAACTAAAAAGTCTGTGTTTTTGGCCAACTGGAGCTGAAGAACTGATTGTAATTAATAATAGATCAGAACTAATAAAATAAATCTTTGCTTTGTGGGACAATCAATACTGATCAGACAGAGCTGAAGAATCCAGGAGACCGGCATCTTTGAAGTGAAATCGTCTGGGAAGTATTTCTCAGGGGCAGCACAGAGAATCTGTACTAGTCCTTTCTGTTTAAAACAGGAAGTAAATAAATTTATTTATTTTTCAGTAACCCACAGTTAAGTGACTTTGGGATTTAGAGAGATTTGTAATTTTACTGATTTGGATATTTTAGAGATTTTGAGAATTTTAGTCAGAATTCGGATGTTTTAGGGAAACTGAACTTAGAAAAATATTTTGGATGTTTAAAGAAACTCAACTTTTAACGTGTTTGAGTTTTTGAATACTGGAACTTAAATCTCGGAATGTTTCATGATAGTAATATTAATATGAGATGTTGGGAATGAACACAAAAGAGCGCTGTTTAACAGTAATGTGTTTGTGTGTCAGGTTGAGAAGATGTCAATTGTGTTGGCTATTTTAATGTCAACTTGACACAAGATAGGGTCATTTTAGAAGACAGAACCTCAATTGAGAAAATGTTTCTCTTTGTTTATTTAATTGAGTTTTTGGGAATTTCACAGCATGCTTCCCAATCTCACTCATCTCCCAGCCCTCCCTTATCCACCCTTATCTCTTATAGTGTCCCGTCAAAGGAAAACCAAAAAAGAATAAAAATAAGATAAACATAATAAAACAAACAAATGAAAATGTCTCTACCAGATTGGTCTGTAGGCAAGCCTGTAGGTTTTTTTTTTTTTTTTTTAATGAGCGATGTGCGTGTTTCCATCATACAAGCATCAGTGCTACCCTGGATGGGTGAGCCTGTCTTGTATAAGAAAGTGGGCCAAGTAAACTATGGAGCAAGCCAGCTATCATCATGCATGTCTGGTTTCCCCTTAAATTCCTGCCTGGATTGCTTGACTTGTCTTCCCTCTGCAATGGGATTGAGCCCTGGAGTTGTAAAATGAAGTAAACTATTTCTTCCTCAGGTTGCTTTGGGTCCTAGTGTTTTATTACAGGAACAGAAACCCTAAGACAAAAGGTAAAACAGAAATCAAAGAAAACCAAAACAAAGGTTAAAGGCACGATCATAAAACTATGCCTTAAAAGTTGTAAAATAAAAAATCAACAAAAGATGAGGCAAGCAAATAATAGAATCCTGTGTGAGAGAACGGGGTAACTAGAGTCACAGAAGTACAAGAATAAGCAAGTATTTTTGTGAATTGAATACGGCTGAACAGTTTGAAGTGGCTGGAATACAGTCCTGAGGTCTGGTAATGTGTAGCAAGTAATCAACGTAAGCACATGAATGAGGAGCTTATCATTTCTCCATAGTGAACAGAATATGGTAAAAGTAGCAAGGATGCAAATATCAAGCTCTAGCACATTTTAGTGTAACAGTGGTTGCTATCACTGAGTTAATTTGGTAAAGGGAAGAGATTGAAGTTTAAAGAGCCAGCCAGTGGGGTGCTAACGTGGATTGTTTCATGCCATTGGGATGTAAACTACAGTACTTGGAGATGGAGTAAAACGGAAGAGGAATCAGACCAATTTTAAAAATATGCAGATCAGATATGGATTTCAGGACACATTGTAAATGGCTCTACTAATGTCAGAAACGACTTGTGAGGGTAGGAATGCCATTCACCAAGGACAAAAATGAACAAACAAGAACGAAGAGTAAAAACAAACAAAATGAAACAGCAGCAAAGGCAAAAAACATGATAAAGCAGCTGAATTTTTAGTGCAAAGTAATTTTCTTTACTTGCTTTTACCTTTGCCTAATTTGCATTATTAGGAGGATTTAGTGTAGCAATAAAAGCTGACAACAGTGTGTTTAAATTATGACACGTCTCATATTCAAAGTCCCTCCTCATGTTCTTTAATAGTTTGAATTCAGTGATGTTAGGTATATATTTTATGATGTCATTTATAATTGAAAGTATAGAATGTATTTGTAAAGGAACTTATATGCTAATACATTTTCAGTGTTGACTGTTTTGAGTATTAGTGATATTAATGGTAGACTAAAGGGAAGAAATAAAAGAAAAAAAGCAAGGATAATTGACATTCAGATATATATCATGAGGATGTCAGTTGACTTTTGTTCTTTTTACTTTATGTCAAGGAATCAATGAAAACACAGTATTTTGAACCATCACTAACATCACTAAGTTCATGGGTAATTATCCCAGTGCACCCTGTCCATGTAATCTATACAAGTTTCTTTTTCCAGAAAGCACTGAGATTTGCTTTACTTGGAAAAAAAAAACAGATTTTAGATCTGTGTGTCTCAAACTCCTAGAAAAGGCTGAGCTATATTAGTGCCATGTATCCCTCCTGATGCTTGCATCTGGGGTAGAATGTGGCATTTCTGTAAGTCTAACAAGCTTCAGGTGAGGTATGGCTGCTTACCTTTGTAGGGTATGAGTAGAAAAAAAAATTCTAGAACTATTTTTTTAGGGAGAAAAAAGATGGAAGAGATGGTTTTATAATTTAAAATTTCTCCAAAGAACGTTTTTTAGCAATCTGTAGAAAACAGAAAGCTGGGGGGCATTTTGCATTGGGTGATTGAACTGTTTTCATAGCTTGTTGAATTTGATTCTAGTTTTGAGCATTGGCCACCCTCCTGGAAATGACTAAACACACTGTGGAATAAGAAGCCACAGTCTTTTTCAATCTTGGTTACCTGAAAATTGAATCTTGATTGTGACGGATTCTTAATCTTGCTTCTGCACAGGCTGGCCTCAGGTGCGAGGGACATCCCTGGAAGCGGTTGCTCCACTTCTAATGTTGCTGTGAATTCTCAGCAGCCTTTTCATTTCTTCCTTCTTGGCTTTGAAGTTTCTTTGATCTCCCAGCTCCCTGAAGCAAGTGGGCAAGTCTATCATGAAAATATCACCTTTCTCCTCTGTAAATAAAAACAAACAAACAAAGAACCCACTAAATTAGGAGCACAAAAAAGTTTTTCTGACTTTCTTTGCTGAATATTTGATTATGAGTTCAGTTACAAACTTGTGGAGCAGCTAAAGTTTAGCTTCAATATATCCTCACCTTTTATGCGTCTTTAGGCGTTTATAAGAGTACATTTTCCTGTACTTGTTAAAACCATTTGGTTTGTTTATATTTACATGAAGGTTAGCAATTTAAGTAATGCTTCTCCTGGGAAGATTTTGCAGTATAGTTGACTAAATGGAGGATGACATTTATCTGCAAGTTTTAAATGTACAAATCAAGAATGATAAATAATTCCGAGATAGATAATCCTCTACAGTTTACAAAACACATATTTGTTTTTAAATAAGATGGTTAAAAAACATCCTTCAAGGTCTTGTCTTGAAAGAATGCATGGACATTTGCTGATGTTGGTTTTTGAGCATCCACATAGTAGATCAGGATGCTTCTACTAGTGGATGTTAGGGAACCTACAATCTTAATACACAGAGTCACTGCCCTTATAGTAACTGGAAAATACGACCCAACAACAAAGTTTATAACTCTCATGCATGTATCCAATTTTTCATAATCTGATACTTAATATATTTGATAAAACCACTGATAATTTGTTTGAACAAATTTTTAAGTCATTTGTTCTGTGAGAACTGCAGATGTGCATCTGCGTCCTTCCTCAGAGAAGGA
>JAQHUG010000083.1:644413-675530 GCA_028555095.1 Dicrostonyx torquatus | reverse complement strand
GACATATGTTATATACCTACATACACATACATTTCCTTCTTTCCTTTTTTCCATCCTTCCTTCTTTCATTTATTCTTTTACCACCAGAAATAGTTCTACAATGAATTTTATGTTTCTCTTTAAATTAAAAAATATGCTTTAATATTTGCATATTTGCTGTTTATTTAGTTTTTTGTGAAATATATACTGATTGCCTATAATTCACTAGCATAAATACTATGTATATTGCAGTAAAAATGTTGGAAAAATTCATTGGGAGTAAATACTCAAGTTAAAACTTATTAGGGCTTTCTCTAGGAGGATGGTTAACATGATGTCAAATATAAATATTATAGGAAACAATTTTGAGATAAATGGTAATGAAGTATGTTTTGTATTTGTGAGGGTCACTCAGTGAAGATATAAGGATGCAGAGACTAAAATAACACAAATAAGCAAAACTATCAAGAAAATTTATAGGAGAGTATCTCATGCAGAGCTTTCTCTTGTCTCCATAGGATTGACACCAGAATATTGGGTTATTGATTTTTGCTAATTCACTTCTGCTGTTCCAAGTTCAGTCAGCGAATGATGACTGTTGCTTTTCTCCATTTCACTACACGAATTCTTGCTACTCTTGATTGATGGCCAAGTCACAGAAAATGAAAAAGACAAAGTTTTAACTCTTTTTTTGCTCATTTTCACTAAGGACTAATTAAAAATCTTCTTTGATTTTGTTACGGGCCTGTAAGTGGAGTTTGCCAAAAAATAAATCTCTAAGGACTGTGTAAATTACTTTAAATCTTTGTTGATAAGAATTGTGCATCTTGGCACAATCCTTAGCTGGTCTATGTGGCAATTGTTTTTTGCCTGCTTTTTGCTATGCTTTATTCTACTGGGTAAGTATCAAACATTTAATCACAAATATTACAATTATATTAAATGTTAAATTAATTTTTTAACTTCTGTTATTGATTTTTATTGAGCTCTATATTTTTCTTTGCTCCCCTCCCTAACTCTTCCCTCTTCTTCAACCCTCTCCAAAGGTCCCCATGTTCCTAATTTGCTCAGGAGATCTTGTCTTTTTCTACTACTCATGTAGATTAGATCTATGTATGTCTCTTTGGGTTCTCATTGTTGTCTAGGTTCCCTGGGATTGTGGTTTGTGGGCTGGTTTTCTTTGCTTTATGTTTAAAAACCACTTATGAGTCAGTACATGTGATAATTGTTTTTCTGTGTCTGGGTTACCTAACTCAAAATAATGATTTTTTTTTTTTTTTGGTTTTTTGAGACAGGGTTTTTTCTGTAGCTTTGGAGCCTGTCTTGGAACTAGCTCTTATAGACCAGGCTGGTCTTGAACTCACAAAGATCCACCTGTCTCTGCCTCCCGAGTGCTGGGATTAAAGGCGTGTGCCACCACCGCCCGGCTCAAAATAATGTTTTCTAGATTCATCCACTTGCCTGCAAAATTCAAGATGTAAATTTCTGCTGTGTACTCCATTGTGTAAATGTACCTTTTCTTTATCCATTCTTCTGTCAAGGGGCATTTAGATTGTTTCCAGGATCTTGCCATGACAAACAATGCTGCTATGAACATATTTGAGCACATGTCCTTGTGGCATGATTGAGCATCCTTTGATTATATACCCCAAAGTGGTATTACTGGGTCTTGAGGAAGATTGTTGCCATCTAAAGGGGCTGTACCAGTTTGCATTCCCACCAGCAATGCAGAAGTGGTCCCCTTAACCCACAACCTCTCCATCATAAGTTGTCATCAGTGTTTTTGATCTTCATCATTCTTACAGGTGTAAGATAGAGTATGAGTTGTTTTGATTTGCATTTCTCTGATGACTAAGGATGTTGAACATTTCCTCAGCGTCTTTCAGCCATTTTAGATTTCTCTGTTGAGAGTTCTCTTTTTAGGTCTGTACTCCATTTATTTTATTTTATAAAATATAAAACATATTTTATTTGTTCTTTTGATCACCAATTTCTTGAATGTTTTGTATATTTTGGAAATCAGACCTCTGTCTGATGTGGAGTTAGTGAAGATCTTTTCCCATTCTGTAGGCTGTCTTTTGTCTTGTTGACCATGCCCTTTGCTTTACAGAAGCTTTTCAGTTTCAAGAGGTCCCATTTATTAATTGTTTCTCTTAGAGTCTGTGCTGCTGGGGCTATATTTAGGACGTGGTGTCCTGTGCCAATGCGTCCAAGTGTACTACCTACTTTCCCTTCTATAAGGTATGGTGTGGTTGTTTTTATGTTGAAGTCTTTGATCCATTTGGACTTGAGTTTTTTGCATGGTGATAGATATGGGTCTATTTTAATTATTCTACATGTTGATATCCAGTTATGCAAGCACCATTTGTTAAATATGCTTTTCTTTTTCCATTTGATATTTTTTGCTCTTTGTCAAAAATCATGTGTTCGAAGGTGTGTAGGTTAATATTCAGGTCTTCGATTCAGTTCCATTGGTCCTCCTGTCTGTTTTGATGCCAATACCAGGCTGTTTTCAGTACTGTAGCTCTGTAATAGAGTTTGAAGTCAGGGATTGTGATGCCTCCAGACGTTTTTTAATTGTACAGGATTGTTTTGGTTATCCTGAGTTAGGATGCCGAAAAAAAACCTTTTGACAAAATACAACATCCCTTCATGATAAAGGTCATGGAGAGAGCAGGGCTACAAGGAACATACCTAAACATAATTAAGGCAATATATAGCAAGCCAACAGCCAACATCAAACTAAATGGAGAGAAATTCCCAGCGACCCCACTGAAATCAGGAACAAGACAAGGTTGTCTGTCCACTCTCTCCATATCTATTCAACATAGTTCTTGAGGTCCTAACTATAGCAATAAGACACAAAAAGGAGATCAAGGGGATACAAATTGGAAAAAAAGTCAAACTCTCACTATTTGCTGATGATATGATAGTTTTCATAAGTGATCCAAAATTCTACCAGGGAACTTCTACAACTCATAAAAACTTTCCATAATATAGAAGAATACAAGATTAACTAAAAAATTAGTAGCCCTCCTGTACAAAGATGATAAAAGGGTTGAGGGAGAAATCAGAGAAACATCACCCTTCACAATAGCCACAGGTAGCATAAAATATCTCAGAGTAATTATAATCAAACAAGTAGAAGACTTGTATGAGAAGAACTTTAAATCTTTGCAGAAAGAAATTTAAGAAGACATCAGAAAGTGGAAAGATCTCCCATGCTCTTGGGTAGGTAGAATTAACATGGTATATAAGGGAATCTTACCAAAAACAATCTACAGATTCAATGCAATGACCATCAAAATCCCAGCAAAATTCTTCACAGACGTCAAAAGAATGGTACTCAAGTTCATATGGACAAGCAAAAAATCTAGGTTAATTTTTATTAATCATTGATGTTACTGGGATTTCTTTTACTGAATGTCAAAACATTCTATTTACCTGTTTTTTGATAATTAGCTCTTAGAACCATTTGCTTTAATATGGTTACTATTAAACATAATGGATACTATTAAAGTGTTAAAATTTTATGGGTGGCATCATTTTTACTTTTCGATTTGAATCCCCACTGTTTTCCCTATATGCTGGGACATAAAAGCTACATCATTGATTTGGCTTACTAATTATCTGGATTAACCATTAAACTAATTGCAGTACAAACCATTATCAATTGTAATGTCATATGCTATAGCTTGTATCTGAAATCTTTCTCCAAATGCCATGTGCCTGCCATATGTGTTTTCTACCTTGTGGCCTTTTGAGAAGTAATTAGTTTTTGGTGGCTTTGAACTTATAAATTATTTAATTGATTGTTAGCTTCATGATGGTTTATTTAATGGTCGGTTGAAGATGATAGAAATTTAAGAAGTGGAACTTGGTTAAGACTTGGTTAAGTGAGCAGTTCCTTGGCGGTATCCTTTGAGTTCACACCCTGACTTGAGCTCCCATCTCATCAATCCTCCTAACTGCCATAAACTAAGCAGATCCATCCACCATGACTCCTAAAACCATAAATATTTTTGTCCTTTTTTCACACCCTCAAAACAGTAGAACTAGTCCACTATTGACTGATGCCTTTGAGATCATAAGGAATTCTTGGTCCATTCTTGGACCTTAAGATGGATGAAACAGCCTAAGGGTCATCTTCTAGATGTGAGGAATGGTTAACTTCCACAGCAAAACCAGGACTTGAGGTAGACAAATGCCTGAGACTAGATTGTACTGGTTTCTTGGCCAAACCCGGAAGTAGGTTTTTCCCCCAGCAAATCCAGTTGAGTGTTGAGGAGCGTCAGCTTTCATTTCAGTCTTGTGGGTACTAAGTCGAGAAACAACACAAGCATCTCATACACCCAATAGGGTGACAATCAGTAGGTTCTCAGGGCCTGTTTATAGCAATTTGTTATTCAGATAATCATACTGTCATTGAGTATTAAATCTAGAGAAAACATAAAACTGGTTTAAATCATAAAGAACTTTGAAAACATTTAGAATATGCTTAAAATATACTTTTGCTTTATATAAGCGCCTGTTCAAAGAGTGCCTAGAAATGCAGTCAGCATGTGATATAGCTTCTTAAACTTAATATTCTTCAAAGTATATATGCAGGCTCAGGTTCAGCTCAAGGGTATTTGATAATATAGAGTCATGACAAGCAAGTTACTTCTTGCAGGGAATAAATTTTTCCCAGTGCAAAAAATTAAACTTTGTAGAGGTTGCATGAACTATTTAGAAATCTTCCTGTTCCTTTAATACATTTTCACTATTTTGAAAGAATTTGATTCATGTCACATGTGGGATCAGTGTACTGGCTAGCTTACTATAAATCAGTTGAGTAACATATACAGTTGCACATTAAAAATTCTGATATTCTTTATATTTCTTAGCTTTACTCTTCTAGCAAGAAGCATCTGAGAAATGTTATTCCAATTATTTAAAGTATATAAATGAAAGTATATTTCTTCATAGTGATTAAACATTTATATACATGTTATAAACACATCATACTCTATTGACTTTGGAGAGGTTTGCACCATTTTAGCATCTTTGGCCTTGGCTAAATAAACCTTTGATTTATTTCCAGGTTATATTGTTCAGAAATTTATTCACTGACTATCTTTTAAGCGTCTTGCCCTGTGCTGAGATTGCACATACATACTGGATAACGTATCATCTCTGTTCTTCAGGAACTTGAATATGAACAGGTGAGAAACATAAAATGTGATATACTTTATAAATATTGTACCAAGATTAGACAAATTTTATTTGCCATGCAGATGATTTTACATATTAAGAAAGTTACAGTTAAAACTTATTATTAACTGAATTTTATTTTTACTCTATTTGTTCAAATGGTTACAGGTGATAATTTCCTAACTTCCCTCTCACTACAAACCTCAACATACAATCTGTAATTTAACTCTTAATAATTTACACTAGAAACAGAAAACCAGTATGTTTTTCTTTTTGTGTGTGTGTGATTTCCAGTCATTTACAAGGCTTTATTGTAACATAACACCTGTGGAAATATGACAGATAATTGAACCAAAGAAATAAGTGAATTGGATTATTTGCTTTCAACTGGAGAAGGCAGCACCTCTACTTTGGCACTATGTTATCTTGTTACTTTCCTGGTAAGACTTTTTTTTCAATTGATTTTATTGAGCTATCCATTTTTCTCTGCTCCCCTCCCTTCCTCTCCCCTCTCCTTCAACCCTTTCATGGTCCCCATGGTCCCCATGCTCCCAATTTACTAAAGAGATCTTGTCCTTTTTTACTTCCCATGTACATTAGATCCATCTGTGTCTTTTTTACGGTCCTCATTGTTGCCTTTGTTTTCTGGGATTGTGGTTTGTAGGCCGGTTTTCTTTGCTTTATGTCTGAAAGAAACTTATGAGTGAGTACATATGATAGTAGGTACATATGATAGTAGTCTTTCTGGGTCTACATATGATGTTTTCTAGGTCCATCCATTTGCCTGAAAAATTCAATGTGTCATTATGTTTTCTGCTGTGTAGTACTCCACTGTATAAATGTACCACATTTTTCCTTATCCATTCTTTGGTTGAGGAGCATTTAGGTTGTTTTCAAGTTCTGGCTATGACAAATAATGCTGCTATGAACATAGTTGAGCACATGTCCTTGTGGTATGATTGAGCATCCTTTAAGATGTAATACACAAAAGTGGTATTACTGGGTCTTGAGGAAGTTTGTTTCCTAATTTTCTGAGAAATGGCCATACTGATAACCCTAAGGGCTGGACCAGTTTGTATTCTCATCAGCAATGAGAGAGTGTTCCCTTTACCCCACATCCTCTCCCACATAAGTTGTCAGTTTTTTGATCTTGGCCATTCTTATAGGTGTAAGATGGAATCTCAGATTTGGAGAGATGGCTCAGCCATTAAAGAATAGGCTCACACCAAAAATATAACACTATATTTTTCTTAATTTATCTTCTGGCTTTCAATGTTTGAAACTGTGAAAACAAAAAGCCCAATTTATGATATTGTAGAAATACAAAGAATTAATCTTTCCAGTGTATTGACTAAATCACCATTACCATGGACAGAATACACAAAGGAAAATGTTTTATATCAATAGATATTTGTCAACAGAAAGAAAGAGTTCTTGGCTCTAAATTGGTTTGGTGTGTTTTGAAAAAAAGAGCATATAGGAGTTGGAATAAAAAATTGGTGGGGGAAAATAGGACAGAAATTGGAGGAGAGTGAATAGTGGATGGATTTGATCAAAACACATTACATGAATGTTTATAATTCTCAAATAATTAAACAACTTTACAGCTGGGTGGTGGTGGTGCATGCCTTTAATTCCAGCACTCAGGAGGCAGATGCAGGCAGATCTCTGTGAGTTTGAGGCCAGCCTGGTCGACAAGAGCTAGTTCCAGGGCAAGCTCCAAAACTACAGAGAAACCCTGTCTTAAAAAACCAAGAAAACACATACACACACAAACAACTTTACACACAAAGTTTTACCAGTTGATGGGGACCCAGTTTTAAACTTGCTCTCCTTCAAGAATCATCGAAAATAATTGCAAGTTACCGAGTCTCAGAAATTCTTTCACAACTGCACAAAATGGATAAGGCTATCAATACAACAAAGGACAAAATGATATCTATATTTTGTAATTCTGAGGATTCACAGCACAATAAGGTTGGTGATAAAATAAATGAGAACAATGTGCTAATGGCCCAGAACTCACAGCCTTTTCAACACAGAACTTCTTTATTTTACCTAATAAGATTCAGTAAAAAGGGCTGGAGAGATGGCTCAGTGGTTAAGAGCATTGCCTGCTCTTCTACAGGTTCTGAGTTCAATTTCCAGCAACCACATTGTGGCTTAGAACCATCTGTAATGAGATTTGAGATTTGGTGCTCTTTTCCGTCCTGAAGGGATACATGCAGGCAGAACATCATATACATAATAAATAAATTAAATCAAAATAAAGTACAATGCTTTTAAAAAAAGATTCAGCAAAAAAAAGATTTTGTTCATTTTCGTGTTAAACATGCTTTAAACCTTTGTGTACACTAATATAGGGTGAACCTATCATATGCTGCTTTAGATATATTTGATTAGTTGGGTGGCTCTCAGAATGATAATGTGCTCTTAGACAAAGAAATCAAATAACATTGTTAGCAGTTTTCAAGGGAGAGAGGCAGGGTTAAAATCACAAGGGCTAGTTCTGTGCAAATGGTCAACCTGTTTCCATGGTAACTGGCTGGCTGAGTAAACTATAAATTAATAGGTGTTGGTTTGTGACCTCTTATCTTAAAGAATCTATAAGAGATTGTTTCTATAAATATAGTTTCCATTTCTAGGCTAAGTACAATTCTGAAGATAAAATTTAGGATAGAGAGCTTTTGAATTATATAGGTAACAATTCAAACTGACACCGTTTCTTCATTTTTTTTGCGTGTGTGCTGTTTTCTGTATTAAATATAGGTTTGTTGTGGTTCCAAGTCTTTTAGTTGTAAGGAGGTACACCTCATCACATCTGTTCTCGAGGCGTTGTCTTTTATGTTTTCCGGGCCACAGGTGCTGATGCAGTTCTCAGTAATGCAGAAAGCTGCTGTTAATACAATCCCTTGCTTCCTCTCAGCACTGCCTGTGCTGCCTATTTTAGCAGACACAAAGACGGTTTCAAATATGATGCAGAGAAGATATTTTCAAATCCCAACTCAGGCTGAGAAACTTCTTGGAATCTTAGCTGAACATGTTTGTATCTTTTTCTTTAAAAGGTAGAGAGATTTTTATTTCTTTCTTACAAAGTAAGATGCATGGTTATTTTATTTGTACATCATAATTTATTCTTCTAAACTATTTTCCCCCAAAATCTAATGTCAATAATTTAATTTATTTAAATTAATATTAGAGGTTTTGTTCTTTTCTTTTCATTTTGTAGGCATTTTACAGTGTTTTATTTCTGTGATTTGATTCTGCTCATTGCTTGCTACACCTCCCTCTTCTTCCTGACCAGTATCCTGATGAGCTGAAAAGATTGACATTTCCATCAATATGAAGGGGAATTCCATAACCCTGACACTTTTCTGGCTGTGCACATGTGTGCACATAGCCAAATGATAAAGTGCTTGAGAATTACTTCTGCTGTGTGCAGTGTTGAGATTAGAATAATAAGTTCATCATTATCATTATTATTGCTATTAATATTTATATAACACCTTTACTCTGAAAAGCTCAAGAAACTATGAATTTTAAATCATCCAATGAACTTAGATTTTAACTACACCCCTATGTACTGGGTAAGTCACACAATTAATAATGGATCTGAGTAATGTACATTGCTAGAGAAACCATTTTTCATTACTGTTCAACGCTAGCCTGTTATTGGAAAATGGTACTATATATATTTTCCTGGGAAGTGAGATAATTGTTAGCATTTCAATATTGAGGTCTATTTGCTATTTATTTAAGATTAACTCCAGGTGACAGGTTATTTAAAAGTAAAGAAGAAATAAACTGAATTGCAAATACAAAGACAAATTCATTCTTTGCATTAACATTCTAAACTAAACTTTGCAAAAGAATATTTGACTTCTATCTTTCTGTAAAGGCTCTTAAATTCTGCCCTTGCTTTATGGTCAGTACTTAAGTGACGATATATTAGACTGAATTTTCATGGTACTTTAGGGTGAATAAAACCAGGTCAACAGAATATAGTGGTAACGGATCTTTGAACCTAATGAACCATTCAAATACTAATTCTCTTGGGAATAGTTCATTATCAATCTACTTCTAGACCTTAAAAAAGGACATTAATTCTATTAGGTTTTAATATTGGCTTTATTTTAAGCCAAATAAAAACATATTTTCTAAGACTGATATTTCTGTTATTCTCCTTTTCAGGAAGTGGTAATTTCATAGTTTAAAAGCTTGGATTATTTAGATATGTGAAGATATTTGAAATGACATAAAATGCTGCTATGTAACTCTGGGCTTGTTTTAAAGTTACATTAGGAGAAATACAATTCTAATTACAGTATTGGCTTCTAAAGGAAGTGATTTTTGAAAGAAACTAGGGGAAAAGAGAGTGGTTGGATGGCACGATAGAATAAATATCACCATAAACTGTGGTTTTCCTCAAATACCCCAGACAATGAATTAGTTCTAAAAATATTCTACTTAACTATTTCTAATTAAAAAGGTGAAACTAGAGAATATAAATAATTTCAACAAGAGCATAATGTTAGTATTTAGTAAAATAACATCTAACTACTTAAAAGAACAATTTTAAGCTCAAACCCTCTGGCTTTTCTTGTCAAGCAGATAAGCAGTGAGATGGATTTTGATATAAACGAATGTATTTTGGCTTCTCAAAAGCCCAAATGCAAAAACACCAGTACAGTGTGTGATCTGCCCACAATACTACTATTTCATGGTGTGAAGTTATTATTGTCTTCCTCCTTTTCAAATGTTTTTCCTGTTATACATCACCCTCACAGTGGGATTTATTGCTCAATCATTTTGCATTTATATAAACAGATGTGGCTTGCAGGAGTTTTCTTTAGTAACAGACCCAATTTCAAACACCATGAGAGTCTCTGCAACTCACTGAATACTGGGGACTGGGACAGGGGCTCCCTTTGCTTGTCTGCTGTATGTTTTTCTAATCATCAGCATGACAGACCACAACTCCTTCCTCATTTGTCATAGATATTAACAGTCCTTTGGGTAGAATATAAGCATTAAAACTACAACTATATTTAGTTTATTATGTCAGGTTTTAATCCTTGTTGTTAAACGTTTTAACTATCAAGGGATTATTCCAGTCAATAAGACAAGCCCATGAATTTGCGGTCAAGCACAAGTTATATAGTGATGGGGGAGGAGGAATCTGGCCTCTAAGGACATGCAGAACTTGAAAATTAGATAAGCATGTCTACATTTGCATAATACAATTGTTTATTTTTCCTCCTTTTAGTTTTTTTTGGTGCATTTGTTATTTTTTATTCAGAAAATGAAATAGTTTTATTAAAACTTTTTTGAACATAAATATAGATTAAGTTTGCTCATATTCCCCTACTACCGTCAACTTTCCACTTCTTCTTCCTACTGGAGCCCTTCCTCTTCACAAAATCTCTTATACTTTCATGCATATGTGAAATTTAATATGATTTAAATCTACATATGCTGTTTATTTGAGACGAAGTGATACCTTGTATTTTTCCCTCATCATTCTTGTCTCCTCCTTTCCTTTCTCTTCAGAGTTCCTATGCTCTTCACATTGCCCCATTTGGTTTCTTACCACAAGCAAGTATTCAAATGTAGATTTTACACAGGATGTTAAGCAGGATACATTTGTCTTTTTGAGCCTAACTCACAGTGGTCTTCAGTTCCATTCATTTCCCCACAAATGACATAGTTTCATTCAGATAAAGCTTTGCCGTGTGTGTGTGTGTGTGTGTGTGTGTGTGTGTGTGTGTGTGTATAGTATATCTATTCATGTGCTAATGATACTTATGCTGACTCCTGTTTTGGTTATTGTGACCCTTGCTCCAATCAACAGGAATGTAAAGTAGACTAGGGTTGCAGACTGGGCTTTCCTGAAGCCTTACTAATTAGCATATACAAAAAAACGGGAAAGAGTACTATTGAGCACCCCCACCACACCTGCACAAAGTTGTCTAGTATCAACCACTTGTACAGGAGCAGAGGTACTCAAGAGTGTGCAAAGCTGACCTATTTTAAATTTAAATTAATAACTCTCAAAATGTATATACATATTTAAAAATGATTATAATGACATGGGAGGATTTATAAGTGCTTAGAATGTACAGAATCACTAAACTTTACATTTAACATTTTAGAAAGTCATCTTAAAACAAAGGCAAAATTCCACCTTTTGTGAGGATAATAAGTGGGGTTGTTAAATGCTGAGTGAGTGATGTATTGCTAGAATTACACATACCTTAAATGTGAAAACTGATGGTGGCTTGTAAAGAAAACGTAACAGTAGCACTGGTGAGAAAGAGATGGATTTTGGATTTTTTTGCAATGAGTTACAACAAAATTTAATGAATTCATCACTGATGGCTGGTAAGATTTGATAGTACATTATAAATTACAGGCAGTGATCTGGAATCCCTTGAGGGGCAAGGTGAATCATGCTACTAATTTAAAACAGTTATTTGGAGCTGCAGTACTAACCTAGAGGTCATCTGTGGTCAGGAAGCATATCAAGCAGGCAAGAGTTGACACTGACCAGATAGTTCACAACCTATCCTTTAA
This sequence comes from Dicrostonyx torquatus, assembly GCA_028555095.1. Classification (NCBI taxonomy): domain Eukaryota; kingdom Metazoa; phylum Chordata; class Mammalia; order Rodentia; family Cricetidae; genus Dicrostonyx; species Dicrostonyx torquatus. The sequence goes on along the minus strand of JAQHUG010000083.1, from coordinate 663,785 downwards.
TAAGGAGGAGAGAGACAACATATAAACATACCAACAGCTCCCAGAGAAGTGAATACCAATGGCTGAAAGCCAGAGATTGGTGGAATAACCAAACACAGATAGGATGAGAGGAGACTGAGGGACAGTGAGTGGGTGTGAGGAGAACTAAGGCCTGACGCTGCTGTGATGAGTGGTGGTTTTTATTTCAGTACAAGGGATTGAGTGCTAGAACTTTGAATATTCTGCTTTGTGAAAGGAGTTGCAGTTTACCACAGAGAGCACTTGGGGCTGTCTCCCACTGTTCCCTCTGACCACAGTCAGGAACAGAGATGGACTCAGCAAGGTAATGCTAACTTCATGGAAGTTTAGATTTAGTGGCTGATTCAGGTGGATGATTAAATTCCTGGTCATTTTGACTAGATTCAGAAGCACTGTGTTGGCAGTAATCACTCAAAAGCTCCCCACTTGGGTTGGAGAAATGGTTCAACACACAAGTGCTCTTTATTATGTAAAGGACCCAAGTTCAGATTATAGAATACACATCTAGCTCTGTAATTCCATCTTTAAGGGATCTGATCCCCTTTTCTGGTCTCTGCAGGCACCCCCTCTAAAATGCACACATTTACACATAAATAAAAATAATAAAAATGAAAACTAAAAAATACCACTTTACTGATAATGTCAGTAAATTTCAGTAGCTTAACAATATAGTTTGCATATTTTTGAAAATATCTTAAAAGTTATTTTAGAATTTTATATGTCTATAAAATATGCTAATATCCTTTTCCTAATTCACCTCTTCAACTAATTTGCCTTGAAATTTTCTATCCTCTTCATGTTTTTAACCCACTTAGCATTGTTAGTGCTCTCCATACATGCATAGGTGTGGGGTTATTCACAGGAGCAAGAACAACTTACTAGTGATCATACCTCCAATAAAGAATGATTCTCCCTTCCTTTGCCAGCAATTATCACCTAACAATAGCATTTCATTTAAGGTTGACACATCTGTAGGTATGCTAGAAAAATTCTATGCTTGATATCTTGTGGCTTGTCTTGTGAAAGTCTTGTATATATAAGTACAGATGCTGTGGTTTTGTGAGTGTAACTTTTCTATGTTTTCCAGAGATAGCATTTCATAGTTCTACTCCTCAGGCACTAGCACTTATATTCTTCCTGTCTCCTTCACAGTGATGCTCCCTAAGATTTGGATGGTGGGTGAGGGTGATACAGATGCTCACTTAGGACCACACCTTCATAGTCATGTATTATCAGCTCTTTGGCCATTTATGAGTCTCTGCAGTGCCTGCTGCTCACCTGCCCCAGTTCTATTCCCTGTCGTCTAGAACTGATGTCATCTCATTTTATAGGAGTTGATCTGGATGAAGCATCCTGTAACTCCAGCACCTGCTTCAGAAGAACACAACCTGAGACAGTCACCATAATACTGTAGTGCACCTGCTGGCCTCTGCCTCATAAGTGTGAACAAAGTAGAGCAAAGGTCCCGTGCAATGTGGAAATAGAAAGAGCACAATTAGAAGCACCCCTTTAGCCTTCCCTCCTCTGGACTGCCATTCCCTTTAATAAGCAGATACAACAATAACATCAAAATTTGCCCATTAGCTTCTCATATTAAAGTATTCCTTAGCTGATTCCCTTCTCTAGTGTTTCATTTAGGAGAGAGTCAAGGGTTTTTATTGGCTTCCCTGTTCCTGTGAAACCATTAGTAGGGTATGAAAATTGTTAAAGGCCTGTATGCCTTTGCATAGTCTTGAGAAAGCAATATGATTGCATGCAGACTTCAGACCTCCATCACAAATACACAAAGAAGTCTTCAGTTTAGTTACTGAAAAAGTATTCTGTTTCAGTTTTAGCTTATACAATATGAACTGAAATTCTACACTATTTATTCCCACCAGAATAGTAGTCTTAATGGTTATTTGCCTAAAGAAGCAGGTTAAGGGAGAATCTGCTTGATAGCAGTAAAAACGTAATTGGATAATTTGAACTAAACTCATTTGAATTGACATTTATGTTTGTTGTCATTCTTCTCAACTGAATTTTGCTATAAAAGCTGAGTGTGACATCTAAGGTATAATTGTAAGGCTACAAAATAGGTATTTCATGAAATTGAAGGTATTTTCTTTAAGAAGACACTCTTTAGCAAGGCTCTAAGTGTCATTAACCTCAACCCACTGTTTTGGATTCTTAGTGTCAAATATGCAATTACTTGATAAAGGTGTCAGGAAGGAATCGAAAAAAATCAAAAACATTGATGAAATTTCTTGCTTGTTTTTGTAAATATAAGGGATATGAGTGAGGAGACAATAAACTCCCTGCCTTATTTACATTCACAGGAGTGAATAACAAGAAGCCAATTCCATAAACAAGGATGAGATTTAACACCAGGTGTTTCATTTAAATGAGATGGGCATGCCAGTTAAGTGTTGTTAGGAGTCTGGCAAATGCTCTGAACTAGGAGTGAACCTTGCTGATTATTGCAATCAAGCAGGCCCGCTATTTAAAGGGGTAATAAAGAAGGAAAACTCTTTTAATTGGGGCACTCAATTAATTTCTTAGTTCATTCAGCAAGTTGTAGTATAAAAGTTTATTTTTTTCCTATGCTATTCCAGTTTTTCCAGTACGGATTCTTGGACACTGATAGTTCTCTACTTGCCATGAGGCGGCCAAGGTCAATACCAGCAAGGAGACTATGTAGTCGAGAGTTCTGAGCAGAGATTCACTCTCAGGGCTATTTCCAAACTGGTTTTGGTTTTGGAAGCCTATTTCAACTCTCATGCACTACTCCTGTGAGAAAACGTTAATTGTGCTTAGGTTGGGGGTCAGGATGAGAGATGATTTTCATTTTCTTCCTATGAATCTTTGTATTTAAAACAGTGAGCATACAGCATTTTCTAGTAAGTGGAAACACAAAGACGACTTGAAAATTCATCTTCTATAATTGGCATATTTAATGAAGGCAATGAAAGGGAGTTTAATGATCAAGAACTGAGGAAATAAGTACTTCAAAAGTAGGTTCATGGGATGAGGAGCAGAATAACTGGATTTCCTTTTTCTAGACAAATTGCTTTGATACGGTTAGTACCGGCATTTTGTTGTGTTTCACTTTTCCACCGGCAAACATGCCTGTTACCCATCTGCTTCCTTTACAATAAGCATAGTCAATGAACACAGGCACTCTTACAGTTAAAAGAGATCCCAGCTCCCAGCTTTTAAAGACAATGCTAGAAGGAACTCTGTATGCTGGTGGTGAAGTACCCTCGTGGTTTTCAGACAGCACCAATTAGCCATGTGGGAAGTCAGAAACTCCAGGTTCAGCTGTGCTAATTTTGCAATATGACATCATTCCCCTAACAGCATCCACGGCATGCAACAATTCACATCTTGGTTATAAAGTCTGGGAATTTCTATTAACTCTCAAGAGACCACATGCTGACCCTGGTAAAATAGTGCAAAACAGTTCTTTAATTGTGTCTTAGCCTCTAATGACTTTCCCCTTTCATTTGGAAGTATGAAAAATAGTTTACTTTTTATCACCCTTAGTAAAAGCATTTTTTTTCCTTTCTGGAACTATGACATTGAAGTATGAAATATGAGTCAGAAGACGGAGAAGTAATAGCAGAGTGAGTGAGAGGAATTGCTTGTCATTCTTCATGGTTTCTGTGCAGCTGCAGAGACTGGTGCCAACAGAGGCAGCTGTAGAGGCAGTGTCTCCTCGTTGTCATTTTTTTTTTCCAGCAGCATTCCCTTTAAAAAGTGTCATTGACTGTTATTGACTGTTATGAACATCTGTCTTATGTTAAAACAGAGTGCTATTTAATTTGAACAAAGTTACTTTCTATAACTGTCTTCTCACAATAGAAAAATAAAGCACCACTGGGGTCCTGGCAGCCACAGTCTTAGTAGGAACAGAGTCGGGCTGTTCCTCAGATCTCACAGTCTGGTCTTTGTCCTACTTGAGTATTAACTGAACGCTCTGTGACCTTTTCTTGAGTGAGTCTATCAGAACTGACCTGGTGTTACAGACAAGAAAGTTCTATGGTTCATATTTGTTCATTTGTTTATTTGGTCCCAAATGGTGGAAGGTTCATTAAAAATCTAAGTCCTAGAGAAATAGACTCTTCCAGAATGTGTGAAGGAAGGCCTGCTCCAGCTTGCCCTGCTGGTCTCCGAGGCAGCCAATCTTTGGACTTGGTGGGCCCTCACTGTGGACTGACTTCTTTAGCAACTCAGTTTGGAGTGCGATCTCCAAAATGAACTTGGTGAGAGGACTCTCTGTGAGGTAAATGGATCTTCCTTGAAGCCTTCTTACACTGAACTTCTTGCCTGACTATGTGTGAGCAGTGAAGGAAGGGCTGGGCTAGAAAGGGTATTGAGAGGCACAGAGCTTCTTCCTGAGGGAAGGCATTAGAAATGGTGAATTCTTCAAATCACCACAGTTTTGAAATTATCTAAAACTAAGACAGGCTATTTTTAAAGGTAACACTTCCTATATTATCTGATAATACTGAATGTTGTACGTGAATCTCTCCTTGTGTTTCTTGTATGTATGTCGAGAACATGGTAAAATCATTTAAGGTGAAAATCACAACAATGAAGTTTTTTTTCCTTGACTGACTGCCAAGTACAACAGTTGGTGCCAGTTGGCAACAATGCCTTACATAGAACTCATCCGTGATACAAAGAGCAGGGTGCATTCTGATCACACACAGAGCTCCTGCATAAGTCAGCAGCTGATTTATCTCTCTTCTTGGGAGCTGCAGGTGGTCAGGTATCCCTTTCTTTGCTTTTGGGATCAATTCATTTCTGAGCTGATGGAACTGACTAGCTTCACGTTTCAGGTACACCTGTCCCCATGGACTGAGGAGGCTACTGATTTACCATCAACATTTCAATTTAAGATCTTGTGGCAGATGGTTGTTTGAATTACTTGTCCAAGGTTAAAGTTCTGGGAAAAAAAAAGACAAGAATACTTCTTTTCATTAAAGGTAACATTTGTATAAGAAGATAGTACTTCTCATTAATGTCAGATTATGTCATAGATTTTATTTTATTTTATTATTTTATTTATTTATTTATTTTTGGTTTTTTGAGACAAGGTTTCTCTTTGGCTTTGGAGCCCTGTGCTGGAACTAGCTCTTGTAGACCAGGCTGGTCTTGAGCTCACAAAGATCCACCTGCGTCTGCCTCCCGAGTGCTGGGATTAAAGGCATGCACCACCACCGCCTGGCTAATTTTATTTTATCATTAAATCAAAATTTTCATGATTTGGGGGTGCCAAAAGACAACAACATTCTACAATTTTACACTACTTAATCTTCTGCTAGTTCCTTTAAAATTTATAATGTGCTCTCTACATACTCTACAGAAATTTGAATGTTTGTGACTATAGAAATGCTCATATATACCTATATACATAGCAGTAATATTTAGTTAAGGCATATATATGTAATATTTAAATGTTAAATGTGTACATATATGTGTTTGCATTTACATTAATTATTTAAGGTATGTTCATGACATATTATCAATATGTAAAATTTGTAACTTTTCATTGTAAAACAGTTTATAACTCTAAGTTTAGCTGTAATATTAAACATGAAACCTCATTGGTGAGAATTTAAACTTTGCATAGTTATGAGACAATGAGAATTCAAAAAGCAAATAACATTTTAATACTACTTCCACATACTTTGGAATTACAGTTATGTTAAGATTTAGTTTCCTTGAAGTTTTGACTCACATTTTGAGAATCATCACTTGATTTGATATACTAAAATTCTTGCTGTGGGACAATGGTCTTGTACTTTGTAAAGATTTGTCACTTGTATTTTAATAAAATGCTGATTGGCCAGTAGACAGGCAGCAGGTAGAGGTGGGGTAATCAGGCAGGAAATAGAGGTGGAGCAACAAGAACTGGAGAATTCTGAGAAGAGGAAAGCAAAGTCTGCAACTGTCACCCAGACGCAGAGGAAGTAAGATGAGAATGCCTCGCTAATAAAGGTACCAAGCAACAAGGCTAACACAGACAAGAAATATCGGTTAAGATGTAAGATATAAGTGTTAATAAGAAGCCTGAGCTAATAATCCAACCAGTTTATGATTAATGTACATCTGTGTATTTCTTTGGGCTGTGGGACTGGGGGGACAGAAACCTCTGTCAACATATTCTGGAGATAAATAGGGTTTGCATGCACATATGTATAGGTGTGTATACATGAGATTTTGTTAGTTGCAAGATCCTCCTCAGAGTGATCAAGTGAGGCTTCTCTGAGGAAGTAAACTAAAGGCTAATGATGAAGAGCAGTCCACCATGTGGCAGACAGCACCAACTGATGTAGGTGGCAAAGGACTTGGCTTTAAGTGGTAGCTCAGGTAAACAGGTAAACTCTTTGGTAAAATATATAGGTAGATTTCCATTGTTGTTGGATTAACGCCAGTTTTGATGTAGAGGGGTGTTGCAGAGCAGGAGCTGACTTTCCTTTACAGACAGATGGCCTATTTCTGACTAAGGTAGTTAGGGCATGACTCATTCAGATCTCTTTCTGAATAAACGATGAGTTTATTCAGCCCAATTGAATAAAGCACTTAATGAAGATACCAGTGGTTAAACAACTAACACTTTCTACTTTTTATTTAAGTGCTGGAAATTAAGGAAAGACATGATTTTCTAGAATTAACCATATGTGAAATATTTAAATTTACTTATTTAAAATATATCTCCTTTTAAAAATTATTTTTTATTTTCTGAGATTATATTACATTTCTCCCTTCCTTCCCTCCATCCAAACTTTCCCATATAACCTGCTTCCTTTTAAATTCAGGCCCTCTTTTTTGTTCATTGCTGCATACATACATGCATAATGCATACATACATATACCTAAATATATAAATACAATTTGCTCAGTTTGTAAAATGCCATTCAAATATGTTTAATGGGCAGACCTTTGGTCTTTGATGAATAATTGGAGTGCTTTTCTCTGGAGAAGACTATTTCTCCTGTTTTCATCATTCCTTATTCCTCTTCTTTGTATAGGGTTGAGGTATCATGGGTTTTCCCCTGTCAACTTTAGAGTGTCTGTTGTTGGCACTGTTCAGATCATGTTTAGGTAGTCGTGTTGTGACTTTATGGATGCAACTTCTGTTATTACTAAGAGATGCAATCTCACATTAAACTCCTGATGCTATGATTTCCATATTATTTTCTCAGCCTTAGGTGCTGGAGTTGTTCTAAAGATGTATCATTTGGGACTGGGATACATAGCTTTGTATTTTGATTGCTTATAGTTTTCTGTAATGGTCTCATTTCACAGAGAAGTTTCATTGATGAGGAGCAAGAGCTGCATTTGTCTATGGGTATAAGGGCATGTTTAGAATGTGGTTGGAAACTGTGCTGGTATAGTAAAGTAGGTTCTTCTTGTAGGTGGTCCTTCAAGATCCAAAATTTCACTAGCTCTAGGTAGTTAATTACATTTTCAGTACTGGGCATGATTTCCCTCTTCTTGAGAAGGTCTTAGGTACAACTAGTGAGCTGTTGGTTACTACCAAGTTCCATGTGTCACTACTGTACTCTTAGGTTATCATTATTGTTGTAGTTCATAGGTATCTTTGCTGGGTAGGACTATTGGTTGCTTTTTTTCCTTTGGAAGCTTTCACTCTGCCTTCTGGTACCATAAAACTAGTTCTCAGGGAGGAGACATTCAAGTTAGTTACAGCCCAAAGGTTTTTGAGTACTGGGTCTGAAGTAAATGGTGTTTTTAGCAATAGGACTCTCATTTTACTTCTGGGAAGCAACTAGGGGCACTACTAATAGCCTAATACATTTGGATAGCCCTTACCAACAGCTCAAAAGAGGGCTTCTGACAGCCCAGATGAGAAATTTTCATTTAAATTATATATGCAGATTTATAAACAGAGATATGTATAACTTAATTCCTAGTGGATAGTTAATAGTATGATTCCTTATGACTTTTTCAGACATCCTTATTATTGCTTTACCATTCTCCCTTTCTTCCCTGATTAAAATCTCTTGGTTTCCCCATGACTATGATCACAAGACTAATGCTAAGCTATTCCTTTTTTATTGCTGTAACATTTCATCCTGACAATGGTTCCTTTTTACTTTCTTAGTTTCTAAAATTACACCAGGATATGTACTCACAAATGAAGATTTGGAGGCAGTGATAGGAAAGAGAACATGGGATATCTGTCTTCCTGGGTTTCGGTTACCTCACCCAATATATTTTTTTCTAATATCATCCATTTACCTCAAAGTTCATTGTTTAATTTTTCTTTGCAACTTAATAATAGTAAATGTGTGCCATATTTTAAATATCAATTAGAATGTATCTCTTTAAATTTATACTAACCTACTTTTAAGATCTCTTTTCCTCCAATTTCCCACATCATTTTATTTTTCATCCTTCTTTTACCGTGGTTAATATGTCAACCCAAAACCTAGTAGCCAATAAGGACGTTATTCTGTTTCAATGCTCCATCCTCAAGGTGCCAAAATGTGACATTGGATGTAATTTTATAAATTAGAATCCACAATTCTCTTTTTATCTTCCTGTACCTAAGGAATATAATTTGTATCTAATATATTCTATCATATATCATATCATGATTCATACACATGTCTATAAATAACATACATATGTCATTCATATACATATGAATAAAGAATATATATTTGGTACACTCCTGGCATTAGAAATAGTTAAATTTTAACTCAATACTACAAATGGATACATTCCTTCTTTTGGCAGTCTGCCTAAAAATATGACAATTTATTCTATGATGGAATATTTTAAACTCTCACACCCCTAAACATTGTCTTTTGTCAATATCATTTCAGTTTATGGAATTTTCTTGTCTCGATAGAGATATTTGGACTATACACAGTACCTCTGCCTTAATACCCTCTATAGATTCTTGCACACCCTGAGCTCATAAGCAATCCATGGTATCCTACACTGAACAGATGAAATGAATTGTCTTCCTGAAGAGTCGTAGCAGTGTCAGCTCTGTCATGGCATCTGTGTAAACTGGGGATACCGTATAGCAGACAAGGCAGGAGTGTGAACACTGTTGGAGTGTGACAGGAGCAGCATTTTGGATTTTACTTATGCTTTTGCCTCTGATAATTCATTTTATAAATTCTTTCAGATTCTCTTGAAGATCCCACACTGACTGAAATACCAGCTACCTTGGGAAAGCTTTCTGAATCCTCTTTCATGATTTACTGTTATTATTTTTAACAGTAGATATACTTCTACCTATAAATGCTGCTTTCCAAGTTTCCTCACTGCATTGTGTGCTGGCCTGTGTAGCCATACAAATCACACTCCCCTCTGTTTTCTGGTATGAGCTCTTCTATGTGAGTGAGCTCTGGACTGGAATCCAGCTTCATTTTTACCAATCTTTGTATCCTTCTGACTCAATTTTCTCATTTACAAAATAAGGTAAATATGTGTTTTGCTAAGACACACATTCATTTTATTTTGTAGTTCTATTAGATTTTTTTCTGTAAAACATGCAGAATATATTGAGAACTCTATAGAATTTTGCAAAATATATCTTTTATTCATCACCTGGGGTTTAATGTTAAATCTTTTTTATCAAATGATCTTGTAAGCATACCCAACTATTTTCGGTTTTATAGGGAATATAACTTCACTTAGATTTTGCTTGTTTTTCCTACTTGTTGAATTTCCATTTTCATCAGCTTCTTATCTCAAAAATACTGGGTTAAAAACATTAGCATGTCTACTGGATAATCACCATGGATGAGGAAGAGGGGGAACTGGGAAGATCCTGGAAAATATTTCTTTGTCTAGAGGAAATGTGGTGATAGTCATTCTGTCTAGAGAAGTCATAGAGAAAGGAGGTAGAAGGAGGGAAGCAGAGCATGAACACAAATGACCTTCTCAGAATTCTAGGATTTCTCTCTTGTGAAGAAAAAAATAGTGTTCTCCAATAGAATCAATCTCTCTCTCTCTCTCTCTCTCTCTCTCTCTCTCTCTCTCTCTTTCTCTCTCTCTCTCTCCTCTCTGTTTTTATGTGCATGTGTTTGTTGAATTTCTTGTTTTTTTTGTTTGTGTTTTAAAGAGAGAGACAGAAGAAAGGGCATGGTGTTGGGTGATGAAGGAGGTTGGAAGGTATAGCATGTGTTGGGGGAAGGAAAATGCATTATCAGAATATATGGTATGGAAAACATTTCTTTTTTATCTTAAAAAAGTATAGGCTTTGTGTCTTCCAAGAGATAGATGACTTCATCTGAGTTATGATATGTGGACAAGAGAACGTAACCAGGTGTCTTCAATAACCTTATTAGTTAAAAAGTGGAAAGGATATAAATAGTAAGAGGAGCAACTACTGACACATCAGTACAGGATATTCTGAAAGTATATGTACATATACATATGTGTATACTACTGACACACCAGTACAGAACATGATATAAGAGTATGTATGTTTGTATGCATGCATGTATGTATGTATACATATTTATATACACACATATACGTGTTTGTGTTCACATATGTGAACATACAATCATAATGGCTCTCTCTGAGTTTTGTTATGTTTATAATTATTTCCTTTGTTTAACTGTATGCTTTTTCTCTCATCATAATTAGTTATAATACAATAATAAATTTTATAAAATTTTATAAGCTATCCTACAATTTTATTTTGGTGATGAATATACTGAGCTAATAGAATCTTGACAATCACATGGAACTCTTTTATTTAGATATATGATATCTGTTGTTTTATTGTACAATTTTTCTTATTTTCAGATGTTTGTTCTTCTCTTTCAATTAGATTACATTTGTTTTGCTTTTCTTTGTCCTTTTCTTTCCTAAAACTACCCTGTTCCCTGGGCTCATAGTATATATTTTATTTTGGTTGCATTTTTTGTTCTCAGTAAAAATTCTACTCTCTGATCAAGATGATAGAGTCTTAGTGATAAATGAACTTCTCCATTTACCCTCAATTTATATACTATACTTTAAATAAATGCACAATTTGTATATGTGTGTTTTAATTTGTTGTTTTACTGTGCTTATGATTGAACCCAGGACCTCATGAATGAAAAGCAAGCGCTTTTCTGCTAGAGCATGGTCAAGCTCAATTGTGATTTCCTATCTGCTTTCTGTATAACCTTAAGTAGTAAATGAAAAGTTGTAATTATAGCATATACTCCCACAATTATGTGTGATAAAAAGCATGTTCAGCAGGGTTTTAGGAGTATACACTTTATAGCTTATCAGATATTGAGATGACCTTTGTAGGAACCAGACTGGGGACTATATGATGAGCAAAAGGAAATCGTGTCAGAAACATTTGGGATGTTGGGTAAAGTCAGGAGCCTTTCATATGGAGAAGGAACAAGCAGTTTCCAATGAGGACTAGTCATCATCATACTTGTTTTATTAACACATATTTCTAGACCGTATCCTTATTTTTCTTATATAGTAGAGTTGGATAGCATGTAGGCATAGCTAATTTAACTGTCTTCGCAAAGGATTTTCAAGCTTCCCCACTTATATGAATAGTAGATTTATTTATCATGTATCAAACACTGACCTAAGCACTATATCACTATAAGTAATGGCATTATTAACTTCCTATTTAACAAGTGGACAAATTGGTGTATTAATTTCCCCTACTTAATAAGTAATGGAACTAGGCTTCACAATCAGGCAGGTTCATTTATAGCTGAAGATGTTTAATTACTGTTAGATCTGAGTCCTAGAAAATTCCTCCTCTATCCATTGGTCTATTGAGCTTTTTCTTCTTGCACCCTAGCAGATATGGTCTGAGGATTATGATTTCACTTAAGAAAGACTGCTAGTTAAAAATTTTTTGGGGGGTGTTTGAGAGATGGACTAGGCAGAATAAAGTTAGAGAAATACTTTTTCATTCTGATCCAAGTACCACTCAGGGATTTAGAGAGTGAGAAGCCGTTTTCTTGTATAGATGTGCTGCGAGACTATATCATGAGAAACAAAAACCTTTTGAAGTAAATACTTCTCACTTGTCTTCTTGTTGGAACTATCAGCAACATTTGGGATGCTGGATAAAATCCTTTTTGATTATTTGTTTCAATAACTCTTGATTTCCTTCTTGTGGCCTCTCTTGCATGCCCATGCTTCTTTCTTATTCCCTGTTTATCATGGCCTGGAACTCAGTCCTCCTCAGACCCATGCATAGTCTTCCCCTTCCTCTCATCTCCCATGTCATGGCTCTCAGGACATCGACTCACAGCTGCTTTGCACTTTTCTATTCCTCACTGCTTTGCTGAGCTTGGGAGGTGAACAAGCTACTGATAGATGCCTTTGCATATCATCCTAACAGCCCTTTCCTCCCTCTTACCGAGCTCCATTTATAACTACACTATCTTCCCACTTGCAGTCCAGAAATATTGGCCTTGATCCCAACCAATTATCATGAAATCCTGTCAGACATCATAAAAATGTTTCCAGAATAAAAGCACCTCTCAGCATGTCTGTCACTACCATTTGGGTCTAGGCAGGGATGCTGGGGGTGGAGATACTCTCTTATATGTCAAGAGCTGGGCTGATGTCAAAGGAAATTAAAATGTCCCAAAATTACTTTTATAATTTTATAAAATTACTAGCTATTTTGTACAGGTAAACATTTCCATAGATGAATTAAATTTATTTAAAATATTAGCATGAGTGAGGTGACTCATCAAAGGAATTATCATCTTTATCTTGTTTTCCAGTTGTAGATAATAGGCAAAACACCAGTGATTTTTTTCCTGAATAGTTTTCATTGGGCATCTTATTTGAGAGAGAATGCAATCAGGTGAAGCAATATATGTCCTTGACTTCAAATATGTGTTTGATATTCAATTTTCATATTTCTATTCATAAAATTAAGAAAAGATGGGCATATGATATTTCTAATGTAACAACCTAAATAAATAATAAACTTGTACTCGGCTCATGGAGATAAGATACAAAGTGGGTGTTTTAAAGAACTGCAGGTTCCTGGGAAAGATTTTCAGTCCATAGCATACTCTGTTTATTCTTATGCCTTTTTCTTAAAATACTGGGCATTGATAACTTGACTATGAATGTATCACAGAGACTATTGATAGGCTTCTTATTTTAAATATTATTCAGAGTTGCACGTACTTATTGACTCATTTATCTATTATTTGAGACAATTTCTCACTTTTTAGTCCAGACTGCCTTGGCAGTGTACACTAAATTGCACAGTGTGAATTTATGGGAGTCTTCCTAGTTGTTCCCCAGGTTTTAGATTGTAGGCAATTTATTTTAATATTTTCAAGGGCATATAAACAAGCTTTTAAAAAATAAATAGTCATGAATTCTATGAATTATATATTTTGTATAATTAATCAATTCCATTTTTTTCTTTTGAAATCCAGAGATGTTATTCAAAATTTTCCTGGGATTTCTTGTTTCTTACATTGCTTTTGGTGTGGACTAGTCATTCTTGCGTTTCTCTGCTGTTTTGTGGAATGTGCTTCTGTTACTGTGCTTATACTTTAGAAGTTATCCTTCTCTGCCAGTCAGTCTTTGTATCCGATTGAACTGTGACTCTCCTATCTTAATAGAGTTGTTTTAGACTTTAGTAAAATGGATGTCTCTCATCAATTTGTTCGTGAGCAGAGCGTGGCTATTTAAGGTCTGTGCTTAGATACATTACTAATATAACTGGCTGTGGGGGATATTGATGACCAGATGTTCCAGCAGTGTTTGTTGAAATGACTATTTTTCTAAGCTGCATTTTCTTTTATCTTTTGTCAAAGACTGGAATGGCTTTAAATATGAGTAATACTACTATGTACTGTACTATTGAATTCTGGAAAAAAAAGAAGACAAGGTAGGATGTTAATGAGCCATAATTTGCAAAGGTAAATATTTAGGTAAGATTTACTAATTTATATAACTGTGGTTACTTAAAATACTTAGAAATCTTAATCTAAAGGGCAGTGAGAGATGTGGCAAACAGCAAATCAGGTATAATGTTCAAGTGATTTCCATCTGATTGACTAGAGAGTGGATTTATCAGGGAGATAAGTCATCTCTTTGTGTATAACTCTTAGGGGATGTATAGTCAATAATCATATTTATATCCCCTTCCTTTTTCTTTGAAATTTCATTTTTCTTGAATAGACTTTTAAATGACCCTAAGTGGTGGATTAAGAAAACTAGTTATAGGTGAAAATAGTAGTATTTGTTTATGTTTTTATATTTTGGGGGTAAATTATTAAAAATGAGTTTGTAACTTCAGTACTTCTAATGGAGAACAAGTTGTTCTGATTTCTGTGACACACTCTACAAAGCCTTTTTTATTTTCATGACTTTGACTTTTATCAACTGATTTTCATAAGGGATGACTAACGGGTGCACAAAATTGCCACATGCTTTCCTTGTGCTTCAAATGTAAAACCTCCTGGCACCCAGAACAGGGACATGAAAGTGGTAAGCATTAAGTAAAATGGATTAGCCTTTAGAAGGGAAGCTTCTGACTGCCAGTGCCAGAGGGGTTAATGGAAAACAGTGTGTCATGTTTGCCATTTCCCCTATATTATCTTGCCCAGAACACCTGCCTAATGAACTAGACATAAATTATCACACTATAAGCACATTCTTTAATAACAAAAGCCTGTAGAGCATTTCTTCTTGTTGAAATAATAAGCTCAGAAAAAATGATTTTGATGAAGTTTCCTTAAATTCTACAAGAAAAAAGAAATATTTAAAATGTATATTTCACCATCTTTTTTTTTTTCTCCCCAGGGTTACTGAAAGTTATGATGCATTTCACTTGAATTTGAGAACTCTTTGTCAAGGGCATAGCTGTGCTTTGACTTGATATGCTCGAGTCTTTACATGACCTGTGGAGGTTTGTTTTTCTCTTCATGCTTTTCTGAGCAATGACATGACTGCCTTGTCCTCTCACCTATACAGACTTCATATTCATGGATGTAGAGATGGCAGATGTACATATATAATTCATGAAATTAATGTAATGATGTTCAGAGACCATTAAACCAATTTTAAAATTATAAATATGCTGATAATACATGTTTTCTTGAGTTTCAGTATAATGACTTAGGTATTGCTGCTGGGTAGGAGAGTTTAATTGCTTCCTTCTTTTGGCAAGTTGCACAGTATTTTCTGGAACCATGAAACTACAGGAATTAGATTTTTGGTCCAGTCTAGAATGGATCATTAGTCTTGTGTACTAAATGATGACGTCTGATGCAATAGGGACCCACCCTCAATCCCCGAGAGAAGCAAACAAGGACTGTATTGTTTTGGTACTCACATAAGCTACTGTAACTTTCAATTAGAAATTAGTTTTCTTGTGTTAGTATTAGGTTCTTGTTGGAGTAGTTTCAAATCCAAGTGTCTTAACTTCATTTAAGATATAACTCTCTCAGGGGCTGAAGAGATGGCTCAGTGGTTAAGAGCACTGCCTGCTCTTCCAGAGGTCCTGAGTTCAATTCCCAGCAACCACGTGATGGCTCACAACCATCTATAATGAGATCTGGTGCCCTCTTCAGGCCTGCAGGCATACATGCAGACAGAATACTGTATACATAGTAAATAAACAAATCTAACAAAAAAAGATATAACTCTCTCATAACATATCTGTATCTATGCACAAATGTACATGTATATGTAGTAAGTGTAATTTTAAGAAAATATAAAATTATGCATATAAAAATATGTCAATGGATTTGTCCATTGACAGGAAGTAAATAGAGTTACTTCTTTTCATTAACTCTGCTAGTTAAATTTTTTGCATATCTAATTCATATGCTTCAAATTTGCCTTCACATATTAGTTAATGTGTCTGTATCAATAATTTACTTGTTTATTTTGGATTGTTAAAAAGCAGTTGAAATTTGCAAATGATCTAAAAAGCCTTCTTCAACAGGCCCTATCTTAACATTCAGGATAATTGTGGGATAAAAATCATTAAAGTCAAATAATCTCCTTGTATATTAGAGAAAATATTCTTTCTACTAAAATATAAAACTGAGCAAAGTTCTGCTAAATTAAATTTTTATATAGTAAAGGAATTAGAACAATAGTGTGGTGTTTCTTCAAGAATAATGTGAGTTGGTCTTTGTATCATCATTAACCCAGCATACTAGCATAGCAGGCTGAACTACTTTGTTGTATAATTCAGCAATTTGGGAGATCTAAGCAAAATGTGCCATACATCTTATTGATTAATCTTTTTATTCTAAATCATATATTTTAAAAAATAATGTAGTGTGAGGAAGGTGTGTAGAGAGAACTCCTGGTTGGGGAACTTGGTCAGATGGAGTCTTTCATACATTAAGTACCACTGACATGATGACAAGAGAAAACGTTTATAAAAAGACAGTGAAATGCTCTCTGTAAGGTGCTGAAGGAAAAAGGATGTTTTCTTTTAGTCCCTTTAGCACAGAGAAGTAGAGCGGTGATGGGTATTTGCTAATGTGATCCAATAAGGTTTGAGCAGGGTTTGGATTATTAACATTCTTGGACTGAGTTCTCAGTGAATACCTCACCATGTAAGAAATGTCACCACATTACTGTGTTGTGCTTGGTAAGAGTTATAGCTTGTCATCAACATGATGAGAGGGGTGAACTTGTCACGGATTTTGACAGTTTAAAAGGCTTGCCTCTATTCTCAGCTTGATCTGTCCACTTATATCCGGGCCACCTGTGGCAATGACCAGAAATTTCCACAAAGTACTTAACATCCTTCTAACCTCTCAGCAGAGATGTATGGAGACCTCCAAGTTGTGGAACACCTTGCAAGTTGTAATTAGGAGCTTCATATTACAGATTTGCAATGGTTTTACATAAATCACGCATTCCTTGGGAATTAGTCTATACGTTAAGAAATGCATCCCACAGTGAGAATTATGATTTATTAATTAACACTTGAAGATTATGCTAGTACTCATCAATATCCCACAGTAAGTGGGAATAAATATAGCAAGCACAGTTTCAGTTCAAACCTTGTTGTCACTTTTCCTTGGCTTACATACTGCTGTTTTATTGTACAATATAATTTTAAAAGAAAAGGTTGGTCTTTGTTGCTGTTGTTTTTCTTTCTTAGTGTGCTGCTTTCTAGTTTGTTATTTTAATTTTATGCTTTCTATATTAAAGTGCCAGTGTATTAGAGTATATGCTTTAATTGATTAAATATTTTTCCTGGTGTGGTTACATCAAGGGCTACAGAGACAAAGCACTCAATAAAGGTTTTGCCTTGTACGTACAGACCCTGAGTTCAATACCCAGAACCTATATAAAACAGCTAAACATGGTGGCCAGCAGGTACAGTTCCAGAGCCAGGAAAGTGAAGACATGCAGATTGTCAGGGCTTACTGGTTAGTCAACCTATCAACTTGAGAGTTCCAGGCCAGAGAGATGAAGCTACTTACACAGATCATGTAATACTTTTCAAAGTGTCATGCTCTATTATGTCAAAGATTATTGTCTTGTCTATCTATATAAATTTTGGAAACTAGAACATTCTAAAGAAAAACATCTCAGGAAACTAAAAGTAAAACATGACATGTTAAAAACTGTATTAGACCAGATCTCCTTGATTGCTTTGATTTTAGAGGTGGAAAGGGGATAGAGGAAGAAAAGAATCAACCGTTGTTACCATTTATTTCACAACACAATTCATGGATTGTTTTCACTCAGTTTAGAATATGTTTGAAAGTTTTATAATCAGAACAATATAGAGGTAAGTTTTTTTTCTTTTTTATAATTTGCTCAATATATGAACAGACTCAGAAACAATCAGAAGTCCAAGGGAATCAACACTGTTGTCCCTCTGAACTCCAGGCTCTGTACCCTATAGGACAGAACCAGTGCTGACTCTGGCTCACTGTGATATAACAAGCATGACAGGCAACCCAGGAGTGAAGCTGAAGGAAGCTTCACATTAAATGGGATGCTTCAAAAACAAAACAAAAGTAAAAGCAACAACAAAAAACCAGATAGTACAGAAAGGAAAGGAAATCAGGTGAGTTCTCAAAACCTTTAGTTTGACCATGAAGAGACCGGAAAATCAGAGCATTCTGCAGGAATAGGATGCAGCTGAGTTTCCACTCCCTCCCCTCCTCTCATCTCAGCTGCATCCAAAGAAGAGGAGTCCTGCAAGTTCAGGGTTTGTTCCCAGGGGCATGAAGAAGTTATGGAAAGGATGTTTCTACATGCTGATATGCTTACAAGATTTGTGCTGGACTTTATGTAAAGCTTAATTTTGTTCTTATTGAGAGGCCCAACAGAGGACTCTGGCTATGGACTAAAGGACAAGGAGTTCTCAGAATTTTTCTTCCTCTCATGTATCCCCTTTCTCTTGTGTACTTGTCTCATCCCACGTTCCAGGTCCAGGGCTGCAGCATTCCTGTTCCCTTTGAGCAGTTGTACCTTTGAACATGGTGAAGGATCCTCTAGCACCTGGGGGATCTCAGGCACATGAGACATCAAAGGGAAGTTCCTTACCTGCTTTCTGCCATTGTCTTAGGGGAACCTACTCATCAACAGCTGTGATAAATCTCTCATGACCACCCAAACCCTCAATAATACTAATTAGCATCTTTGTTTTCCATCTAAGATCCACACAGTAATACAATTTTGTAATTGATGGCTCCTTTCTCTATTTAACATGAGAGTAAAATGTCAGTTTAAAAAGAAAAACAGTTCATTTTAATTACATTATTCAATAGCTCCTTATCCAAGAACATCTCATTGTAGATTGTTTTACATACTCAAGAATCACTACTAAATCTGAACTCTAGAAGTGCAGCGTATTACTTGTTCTCTGGTTTTGAGTTTGACTACAATGAGTTGCCATGAATAACATGCCCTTTTGAGCTGCAAGTGTTTCCACTGCTCTAAGCCATCTTTACTGCAACTCATCTTTTCTCCCAGCCTAACTAAGCTTTTAGTTATTTTTTTTATTGTGGTTCCAAGAAGTGTATTACTCTCCTTTGTTTTTATTAAGTGTGGGTTTGGCTACTTATCTTTTCCTTCCTTTTTAATTTTTTAAAAAGAAAACAAACTATCTTTTTTCACTATACATACCAATCCAAGTTTCCACTCCCTCCCCTCCTCTCATTCTGTCCACATACTCTCCCACCCCACCCCCAACCAGTACTCAGAGAGGGTAAGGCACATAGCTTTTGGGAAGGTTCAAGGACCTCCCTTCTATATCTAGGCTGAGCAAGGTATCATCCAACGAGACGAGGTTCCCAAAAAGCTAATACAGGCAGTAGAGATAAATCCTGGTGCCACTGCCAGTGGCCCCTCAGTCTGCTCCAGCCATGCAACTCTCAACCACATTCAG
>JAQHUG010000083.1:623377-638541 GCA_028555095.1 Dicrostonyx torquatus | reverse complement strand
GGGAGTCATTTTAAGATTTGCAAGCTAACAAAATCTTTAAAATTAGATGTTCTCCCCTTCTTCCTAATTTAGGAACACTGCCCTCGTATGAGCATATTGATCTTGTCATGTAGTTGGACCCATATGAATTGTGGTAACTGAATTTGTGTAGCTTCATAGGTATTATATAGATTATTACCTGATGAGTTCAATATAATATCACTCCTCTTCAAATTGGTATCAGTGTGCACACCTTTGGACAAGGCTCTCCCTGGAGTACAAGAAAGAGACCTCAGCACAGTTTGAATGCCAGTGGTAATAACCAATAGTATTGATTTTGTTCTTGTTTTAACAGAAGTTCTTTTAATTATCACTTGACTGTGAAGTTTCTGTGTTTTTATCTTTTCAAGTCCTAAGCTTTGTCTTGTACCTTGATGCTAAAAATCCATCTTTATATTTCATTTTTAAAAGAAAGAGTCTATCATTTATGAAAAAGAGATCATGGTGTTTAGAACTCTTTTGAAATATATGCAGTTTCATCCTCCGTCATAAAACCAAGGTTTCGCAGAATATAATCATTTAATATATTATTTTAGGTTCTTATTGATCTGATAAATGTCTTAAACTGATTTAAAGATGGGAATACTTGTTTTAAAAAGTAATCATTAACACATCTAGAAAATATTTCACATAAATTTTATGGCAACAATAGTAAACTGCATATTGTCTAGATTAAGGAGCACACAGAAAACTAATAGCACAACTATTCATAGTGTAAGTGCAGGACAAGGAAATGTTAAATACAATCAACAAAACCTTCAACATAACATGTTAGTTTTTAGATGAGTAATTTTTTTCTGTGAATGTTTAGGTAAATGCATAGAGTATAATTTCAAATTCTAATATTTAGTTTTATCGAAATGCTAGAACCTGGCCAAGCACTAAGTTAATCAAATGAGAATGCACCCATATGACTACACATTTTACCCTGCCTCTGTATGCCTGTCTTCATGTTTCACTGTGCTCCATACACTGTGGACTCTGTAAGCTTTATTCTGGCTCAGTCAACATAATTCTGGTACTTAGAGTTTTTATTAGTGGTTTTGCAAAATAACTGCAGGTCATTTTATTCAAAAGGAATAACAGATCCCTTAGGCTTTGTAGAATAAGCTTTTCCTGCCTTGGCCTTCTCAAAGACGGCTGTCAAATTGAAAATAAATAAATAGATAAAATGTTTCAGTTGGACCAATTGTAGTGACGGACAATGCACCTTCTCCTGGAAAGTATGTCCACAGGCCTGAAGCACTGAGGAGGGATTAGGTCTGGGCCTTTATCTCACCTGCAGTGCTTGTTACCTGTAGGCATCAAGAGTCAATGATCATTTTCACTGGACCTCTGTGCTGTTTCCTAAAGCTCCTGTACATTTCACAGCTGACATACAAACAGAAGTGGCCTTCTGCTTGGGGCTGGATTAAACCTCCCCTTCTCCTGGATCTTTCCAAAGAGGATGTCAAATTGGTTAAAGCATTTTCAGCTGTATTTCTATGCAGTCAAACTTTGAAATGAAATTGCTTAGTCCTTTTTTCCAGGGACGGTCCTGAAGGGAGTTTTCTCTTAAAATGATTAATGCACACAATTTCTTCATTACCAACAAAAAGTAAAAATACTTTGATGCTAATGCTTCTTCAACCTAAGTGTGTAGCAATTTGGGGACAAATAACAGCTACTAAATTTGTATATCGTTTCATGTTAGTGGGTATGTATAATGTCCATAGGTATATGAAGGTTAAGATTTTTAGAAAAGACCATCAAATATTATCTTAATGTAGTAAAAAGAATCAGTGCACCTTCCATCTGGTCACAGTTTGTCAGTTGATGGCCGCTCTGTGGTCATGTAGTCCTGAGTATCATTACCCTAAATGTCAGTCATCTTCTTATTCAAAATTCCCCCAAAAAATACTATTGGTCAATTAAATTCAAGTGGAATCAATTCCAAAGTAAATTTTTGAGTTATTCCTTTCTTATATGCTTAATATTTGTATATACTATTGGATCATTAGTTCATAGCCAGGCTTGAATTTGATCTAAGACTTAAAGCTGTGATCTTTTGTTTCATCAATATTTAATTGGACTGATCTTTTTTTCTTTTGCAGCGTGAGTGAAAGTACAACATTCTTTATTGCGAAGTTAGCCGTTGTGCTTGGCATTTTAATTTAGTTTCTTAAACTTTTAACCAAGGACCATTTCAATTCCAATGAGCATACTTTATCACACTTTTTCAGATGATTACATTTCCTCTTTGAAGTTTCTTCTTCTTTTTAATTCTTCTGAAGCTGGGAGTTATTTCGCCTTTACTTGTAGCTTACAAAATACAACAATAAATCTGAAATCCTTGATAGTAACTTCAGCTCTTAGGTGAGTACCTACAGCTCAAGCTACCTGTGAGGTCATGAAGACCCTCTGTGCGCAAACGAGTTTTTCAGGAAGTGATGAAGTGGCAGAAAGTGCATCATGATAGGACTACTGGGCCAGATTGGAGGATAGAATAGATACATTTTCCCATGTTCTATGTAGCCATAAATACTCAGTGTATATATGTATGTAATGGATTACAAAGTTACATTGAAATTATTGATTTCAAATTAGTCATCATTATTAATATAGTGCAAAAATTATTTTGGTACCTTATGCTTTTCAAAGTATTTTCTGTTTCTCATTTAACTCCCATTAAATATATGATAAATAAAGTAGTATAGTAATAATCAAAAACCAGGTTTTCTGAAGTCTATTTTGTCTGTTATTCCATCCCAACTTTAAAGATCCACAAATGCTTTAAGGAAACTTCTGTCACCAGGCGGTGGTGGCACACGCCTTTAATTCCAGCACTCGGGAGGCAGAGGCAGGCAGATATCTGTGAGTTCGAGGCCATTCTGGTCTACAAGAGCTAGTTCCAGGACAGGCACCAAAGCTACAGAGAAACTTTGTATCAACCACCACCCCCCCCCAACAAAAAAGAAAGAAAGCTTTTGTCTACTTTTGGAACTTGTATGAAAAATGTATGTATTCACTGTATTTTATGTGTATATAACTAAGAAAGTGCTAGTAGCCCGTTAGTGAATAGTTTTATAATTCTTTGAGAAGTTCATACAATGTTTTTGATCATAGTCATCCCTTCTCCAGAAAACACTTTCATTCAAACAAGATTTCCTATTCACCTAACCTGTCCTCATTCAAAATTAAGTTCAACTTGTTCTGTCCATATATTCTTGAATGGATGTATATTGGTAACTTACCAGGGCTCATACTCTTACAGAGAGCGAACTTTTCCTTTCCCAGAAGGTACCAATACCACTTACATTTCAGCTTGAAGTCAAATTTTGAATTTTTTCTGACTTGAATTTGTGCAGGTCCTGTACATTTTGTCACAAGCATTGTGAGTTCATATGTGTAGCACAATGCCTGCTCTACATGCTACGGTAGGTATCGTGTGTTGGGCAAGGACTGGAGATTGAAACACACACACACACACACACACACACACACACACACAGAGAGACAGACAGACAGACAGACAGACAGTCAAGAATGCTCCTTTATTGTGTTCCAGGGCAGCTTATATAGGGTCTCCTTGAATAAATAGCCATGTCCTAATTCTCAGCTGCAAGCCCACCAGAAACCACTCCCCTGCCATCAGGAACTCCTGAGGATCTTGTGCTCAGAGCAGCTGCAAGCACAGGAAAACAAGTTGTTTACTCTGGCAGGCATGCTGTTCACAGAAAATTCATGGTCTGGGTGTTCACAGACACCAACATCTATGTACACCTGTATGATTGTGTATGGAGAACACTGTGTCCTGTTGTTATCTACTGCCTCTGGACTTTCACTATCCCCCCAACTTCTGCAATGAACCCCACAGCTTAGGAGTAATTCTATATTCCAGTCCAGGATGAGAATTCCTCAGTCCCTCATTCTCTGCATTCTGACCAGCTCTTTTTCTCTCTGGCAATCAATGTCTGTTGCAAAAGGAAGTTATCCTGATGACAACTACATAGTGAGACCCTCTACATAACGCAGGTTATTATATAAATTCTCCAACCTTCTCAACTTCTTTTGATAAGTGAAATAAGAGAATAAGAAATACTCCATGTCCCTGTGAAGGAAGTCTTCAAACAGTACTAAATGCTCCTGTCTCTTTCATTGTAGGCATTGTATGTCATTCACTCAAATCCCTGTGCCTTCCTGATCCTGAGAGGAAACATAAACTGTAAACTTGAGGACAAACTACAGGGGTGAGACTTGCTAGAGGTTGGGTCCCCTTCATGAGTGTTCATTAGGGAATGATATTCCAGGAGAGAGGAGATAAGACACAGGGTCGAGTTCAAGTGGGAAGTTGTTAGCACCGTGGCTGTCTTGAAGATAAAGCAGAAGATGTAAGATGCAACAGATGTGTTGGAGAAACAGATAGTTCCATTATGAAAGTTCCTAAATAACACAATGGCCTTCATCTTTTTAGGTAAACAATGTAGAAAACTTTAGGCAAAAGGTGAAGGGCAGGAAAGTGCAGACTTACAGCCTCAACATTTGGAGTGTAACATAGGAGTAACAGCAGTTCATGACCAGTAGGAGTTTCTCTCCAGCCAAGGGTATTTGGGTAGTTTTACAGTACCTAACATGAGTTTCCTCATAATGAGTGGAAGACGAGTCCTGTTAGATCACTGTTGGTTATACCCAGATGTAAGTATCACTATTGCACTGTGGGGGTGTCCTTCTTGGACAGTCATTTTAATGGTTGATAGGCTTAGCAACTGGGTATGTCTTCCACTGCTTTTTTCCTTAGCAGCTTGCATAAAATACTGCTATACTATCAATGATAGAATCACAGAGGCAGTTTCCATACCAGCTTGATTCTTCCAGGTCCTATGTCTCCAGATGATAGTTTT
Source organism: Dicrostonyx torquatus (assembly GCA_028555095.1). Classification (NCBI taxonomy): domain Eukaryota; kingdom Metazoa; phylum Chordata; class Mammalia; order Rodentia; family Cricetidae; genus Dicrostonyx; species Dicrostonyx torquatus. Next base: position 633,622 of record JAQHUG010000083.1, on the reverse strand, counting down.
ATCCAAACAATCTTGTCTTCAATTTCTCTATGGTGACCAAGGGTGAAGGTAATAGCTTATGGTATTTTGCTAAATGGATAACTATATTCTAAACATGTATATTAATACTCACAGGTAAGTATAGCTCTCACTTTTCATCCAAAAAGCTACTTTTGCAGCTGATGAAGGTTACACTACAGATATCTACAATGGTTATAATGTGGGTGATACATGATTGTGATGTTCCTAGCTCCATTTTGTTGATTCACAAAACAATTCAGCACCTAAAACTCAGGGAACTTCACAGAAGAGGGGTTGGAAACATTATAGGAGCCAGAGGTTCAAGACACCTACTGTGGCACAGTGTCTTCAATACAGGATAGGAATTCTGCACCCATGTTAATAGTGTGGTTGCCTTACTAAGCAAAATTATACTTTTTATCAACATGCCAATGGAGTTGGGATAAAATTCCCAAAGATCACTTCTAAATGAAGAGTTCTAAGCAATCTATAGCTGCTGAAGGAGGAAAGATCAGTTGTCTACAGGGTTTGTACACACACACACACACACACACATATATATACATAATAATAATAATTACAGAAGAGGAAATCACAAATCTAAAAAGTGGGTACAAAAGAGGACTTGTAGGAGTGTGGGGATAGAGGAAGTGATTGAAATAGTAAATATCGCAATGTACACATGTATGAAATTAAAAAAAACAAATCGCTTAAAATAAATTCAGTGCCAGCCTACGCTGAATGGGATTAGACCAGCATGAGCTACGAAATGAGCCTCTCTCCCACAAAGAGAAAGAGATCTAGAGAGTGGAAAAGAGTGGCTGTGGAAAGGATACAGAGCACTCAAAGCTGCTAAGATCTGGTAGTTGAATGAAATGTAGAAGCAAAAGAACAAAGGTTTTTTTTTTTTACTTTTTTTTGGTATTTGGTGATTCAGTATTTGGACTGTGAAGCAAAGATAATGAAAGCTTATAGACCTGGAAAGATGTTGTGGTAGCTAAAAACTCAATTTCCCATGCTATATTTGCAGCATTGTTTATTTTCTCCAAGATATCAACAAAAATATTAACTCCCATAATGGTATTCTGAATTATTAATATAATCACACAAAATTTTATAAATGGAACATTATAAGTAAGGATGCTGCCTGGAATTTTTTTTATATTGGGACTAGTAAAATTACCCTAAATTTAGAGGCTATAAAGTGGTTTATTGTTATATATAGTTAGGTACTTCCATTGCTGAGAACTATTTCCCAGTGAACTATATAAATATTTATGCTTTTATACTAATAAAAGAGCTATTATAATTGTCACAAAGCAGTAGCCAGTATGCTGATTACATGAAGGTTCTCCACAAGATTTTTACATTGCTGCACTGTAGGTAAAGGAACAAAGCCTTAGTGAGGCTAACCATAAAATGTCAAGTTTACATTCATTTTTAATTCAAAAGCCATGCACTACACTTAAATACTACTTTATAAATGATATCCATGTGTATTAGAGTGGCTGCTGTTGGGACTGTGTTGTTCTCACACACCTATGGGACGGTGATTCAGAGGAATTCTACTCTACTTTTTTCTTGTTTAACATTGCAGGGATACATCAAGAGATGAATAAATAAAGAAAGTGTGTTGTATAATATCTTCATTCACAAAGAAGACTGAAATAATGACATTTGGAGGACAATAGAGGGGTATGGAAGATCATCATGCTAAGTGAAATAAACTCAATTCAGAAGGCCAAATGCTACCCATTTCCCTCCTGTAAGTAGCCTATATTTAACAGTAGTTAAGAGTGACTAATTGTGAAGAAGGAGGAAGTTATGCATGCAGGGAGGGTAATGGATGAATATGGTCACAGGACATAATATACTTGAATACAAGTGCCACTGTCAATCCTGTCTCTCCATGCAATGAATGTGTGCTAATAAGTTTTATAAACACATTGAAGCATGTCTTAATGAAACTGCTAAAAATCACAGCAAATTGCATTTGAAGTTGGTAGACCCTTTTAATAACGTTACAAGTCAGACAATAGTATGACAACTTCATTGTGCTGAAAGGAAGTAACTGCCAGCACAGTGTTCTACTAAGCTGCACCGTCTTCTACTAAAATGAGTGTGAAGGCAAACATTTCAGTAAAGCAGTGCTAGGTTTGCATTCCCACCAGTGGTGTGCAAATGGCACCTTTTCTCCTGTGTTTGCCAGAGCACTATTATTCATCGCTTTGCTAATAACCATTCTACATGATGCAATAGACATTACAGTTTTAATTTTCATTTTCTTGATAACTACTGATGATAGGCATTATTCATGTTACCGTTCATCATTTTGGGAATACTTTTGAAAGTTATCAATTTCAGTCCTTTGTCATTTCTTAATTGTGCAATTTGTCTTTATGCTGTTGGAGTTTTGGAGGCTGTAGTGCCTTTTGCCTTGTCGATATCAACTATTTCAGGTACAGTAGGTAAATCATTTCTCCTAATCTTTGACTGTTTCCTCGCATTTTTATTTGGTTTAATTACTAATCACATGTTTTATATAAGCCAATTTGTCTGCTCTTGCTTTTTTGTTTGATATCTTGTCCAAAAATGAACTTTGCCATTTCAATGTCAGAAGGCATTTCTACCAAGCTTTCTTACAGCAGTTAAAAAGAGATTCAAGTTTCAGATTTTTCCATTATTTATTTTTAGGTTACTTGCACAATTAGTTGGGAGAAGAACCAGGTTTCACTGTTTGAATATGACACATGAGTTTCTTAAGGTTCTTTCCTGGTGAAACTTCTCTTCCTTCAGTGTGTGCCTGTGACACCTTTGTTAAAAATCTTTTTGTTGGGAGTGTATGTGTGAGTTTTGATTTATCTAATAATACATTTACGCATAAATTCTCTGCAGAGGCATTTATCATCTCCATTTTAAATTTATCTAAAACCATTAATTATAAAGATATTTTCCTTTCATAAATTATATCTTAAGAACTAACTCTAGCTTTCAAATAATGCAAAGTTCCTCACAATCTAGGAAAGCACACACTATATACACATAGTCATTTATGGCTTCCATTTTTTATTCTGAAATGACTCTCATTAATTATCTTATTTTCTTCTAGTCAATATTTTCAAATGATAACCAATATTGTTGTCATTTTTATTTCTAACAAAAGATTACATTTGTCCAAATATTAGATATTTCAGTCTGTTTTTTAAAATTTTATCTTGTTTCTCAGACTGTTTTTGTTTTTCTTTCAATATCCCATTTATTAACATTTATTTTATATTTAGGCATATAAATATTAATAAGAAAGAACTTTTGACCTTGTTTTATTACTGCCTAAGGCACAGCTGTTCCTTTTGCTCACAATGAGGTAAAGACAATTATATTATATAACCATATAATTAAGATTAGTAGAAACTAAGGCCAAAAAGTGAAAATAATGTGCCCTGTATTTCCACTAGAGTGTCAGAGTCATATTGTTTGTGACACATAGCATCATGGAATTCGAAGTGATTCACTCATCTTGCCTTTATTCTGCCTTTTACTCCTTTTTCATGCCTTTCACAAGACTTTTTCATTTGAGGTACCCAAAGATGAGTTCTGATAAGTTATATTGCCTTGGTGTTGTCTCCTGTCAGTTTTGACACTGATTGACCCTATCAGTGAAGGGAAGTGGTAATACACTGCTTTAGTCTCGCTCTTTTTATTGCTTTCCTTGTGACAAAAGAAAAGATATGACCCTCCTGATAAAGTTTGAACTAGTGCTGTGTGGGCAAAATACAAAACTGGAGAGAAATATCTCTACAATCCTTCATGGTTTTCATTTCTCTTAAAGGTCCATTGCATAAATGTAGGAATTTTGCTCTGTCTTTATGTGAATAAGGGTCACTGTGTCTGCAGAGATGTTTATGTGTGACTTCCTAGGAAACATTACATGAAAGTTCTGAATAAAACTGATTCTTATAAAAATGGATAGACTGATAGATTCAACTTAAATCCAAGGGCCATTCAAAATGGCATAGATTTTTAGCTCTATTTTATGCCTGTGAAATTTTGCTACTTTTATGATATAACAATATTTAACTAGTTACTTTGCATATTATAAGACATAGTACAGGAATTAAGTGTGATTTCAAAAAAACTAAATCACTTATTAGATAATTTATGTTGATGCTGTCAAGGCCCTTTTTTTTTTTTCAAGCAATTGACAAAATTCCATTAAGAAGTTTCAAAGAAAAGTAAACAGACCAAACAGGAGTGCATTGTGCCACCCGTATCTGGGAAGGCTTAGTGACATTTGTTTGCCAATCCTGCTTGTTTCAGGTGTGGAAGATGCAGGCTTTAGAAGTCACTCTGCCCCTTCTACTGATTCTCCTGGATTTTTTTGTTTTGTTTTGTTTTGTTTTGTTTTGTTTTGTTTTTTTCCCCTCAGACTTTGCCATTTGCCATTTACTCAGATGCTCTCAGAGACTTCAGCTAGCTGTTGTGGGTATATCCTGGATCAGCTCTTTTGTTAGTTAGTTTCCTCTTTCCTCTCTGACAGTGTTCAGAGCTATAGTGTCAGAGGTTCTCATGTGACTTTCTCCTCCTTGATCATTAGAATGTTTAAACTCGGCTGACCATTGACACAACTGGCAAGAGGGAACTTGAATCGAAGGATTGCTTCATCATATTGGCTGGTGGATATGTCTTTGTGGGAATTTTATTGGATGTTAATTGAGATAGTTGGGCCCAGCCCACTTTAGACAGGCCCATTCCCAAGCAGGTGGGTCTGTGAATAAGGAAAATAACTCAGAGAGGCCAGGGAAGTGGTCAGTAAGCAGTTTTCTTCGATGCTCTCTGCTTTAGTTTCTACCCTGAGGTTCCTGCCTTGAGTTCTAGTTCTTGAGTACTAGCTTCTCTCAATGAGGTGCCAGTACATGGAAGTATAAGATGACATAAGTTCTTTCTTCCCTTAAGTTGGTTTTGGTCATAGTGTTTGTCACAACAGGAATACAACTTAAGATGCTCACCTCATATTTTAATCTTCACAAAAAATTTTTTTAGAATTCCCAGTCTTACACACACACACACACACACGAGAGAGAGAGAGAGAGAGAGACAGAGAGAGAGAGAGACAGAGACAGAGACAGAGAGAGAGACAGTCAGAGAGAGAGAGAGACAGACAGAGGCAGTGAGCACGGAGACAGAGACAAACATACAGACAGACACATGCACACATTCTTATGTAACTCAAATCTTTTTCTACAGTTTCTCTTCTGTGATAGGTTTGAATCAAAGGTAAATTCATCTTTTTATTAAGAATTGTACTTTGTACAATTTTATCATCATTTAAAATTTAGCTGATTTGAAGAGTACCAGATATAGAAGGAACATTAACTATTGTTCTTAGTCATTCACAAAGATAACTGTAATAAATTTTAAGAGAAAATAATGATCTTAGAATGTTGTATGGGATCATAAGGCAGAATTATTTCCTGTTTTCAGAGACAAAGAGAAACGAAAATCATGATGTGCATGAAACTATTTCTCTCATATAAAATAAATTTAAAGTGGACAGTACACATAAGTTGATAAGTTATTATTTTTAAAAAAGGAGGAAATGGATGTTGAGAGCTAGAAAACTGAGAGGTCTCGATGGAGGTAGGGCAGGCTTTGGGGTGAATATGATCAAAATACATTGTATGAAATTCTCAAAGAAATAATAAATATCATTAAAAATTCTCCATAAAATTTAAAATAAAAACATTAATAATAGTCATTCTTATCACATCAGTACACAGAATTCCCCTTAATTGATTTGGAATTATTTTACAAACCAGGTTTCTTTGATGATTTAAAAACACTTTCTTCTACATATTCATTTCATTTATTTCTATCTGAATCAAAATGTGTACAGCTACTTGTATTGATTCTATATCACATATCATTAGACATTTGGATTTTCCTGTATTAAATGCCGATCTAGTCACTTTGTTACTAAATATTTCATCAATTATTTTTATGATCATTTCAAACGCTTTTTACAACAGTCATAAATTTTATGGAGTTCTAGTTTAAAATATAGTAATTTTAATTTTAAACATCAACTACTATGAATTCTTTAATTTAAAGAAGTGGTAATTAAGAACTCTTCATATGATATAACAAAATTTCAGGTTCATGAACACACCCCTCTAGTCCCCCACAAACAAGGAGTTTGATAGGTATCAAAATTCTCTGTGCTATCTCCAAATAATTTGGAAAAGTTAAAATAGTGAACATAAAAATATAGAATTTCCTAATTTGGTCATTGGCTATTGGTGTTAACTCATGACAACACAAAATAAGTAAATAATAATAAAACATTTGTAATTCAGTATATGGAGTAATGCTTTAGATTTTCCATTTGATTGTATTTGTAAATATAACTACATGCCTATATGATTGCATACATGTATATAAAATAAGTTTATATATACAATATCATAATTTAAGTATCAATACACTTAAAGAGAAGTAAATATTAAAATATTAATATAATCTTATTTTCTTTCTTCAAATTATTTAGTTATATGTGAACACATAACTTTAAAAATCAATGTGAATAGCAAATATTAAAATGTTTGCCCTTCCTCACTCTCTATTCCTCTATCCCTCACCTCCAATTTTCCTGTCATTCAATTAATTCCTTATGTCCTCTTTTCTTTAGAAATGTTCTTCACAGTGCTGGTGATTTAGTACTAGAGCCTTGTATATACTAAGCATGCAGTCCAACAACCCAGCCTCTCAGATGTTAACTCAGAAGTTTGTCATGCTTAGAAGTCACCATTCATATTATATTAAATGTTTTTGCTTCTGCTGCAGAGAAAGGCAGGATTCTATTTAATGAATATTAATTATACTATAAGTTCATATATATGCATGTTTTGAACCATTGGTTCTGAACAGGGAGGGAAGCATTGGAAGGAGCAGCAGAGTGGCTACATCCATGACACTTTTCAACAGATTCTTTGAACTATAAAAATAGTTAAGTAAGTTATATTCTTTATTTTCTTACCTGAAAATTTAATGGCTTCATTAAGTATGTGACTTTTACTTATTTATCTCAGATTCTCTCCAGGATAATTTATATTGTATATTATTTGCTTCACAAACTTATATAGTTTCCTCTTAAAAAGTTCTGGTTAATTTGAAAGTAATTTCAATTGAAAAACAGAGTATGGTTAAGTTCAATAAATACTTATTGGATATTGGCCTATACTGTGGTGTATATAGAAATAGGAATGAACTCTTTCCCTCTGGTAAAGCTTGATAGGTAGATGAATAGCCGAAAGACTCATTTCAGTGCAGAGTTGTCTATTAAAAGTATCTTCTGCCGAGAGGTCACAGCTAAAGGACTCTAGTAAAAGACTGATTATTGGTTCTTAGGTTTGGACTGAGTATTTCTTTGACAGAGGAATGAACTCTTCTGAATTGTATTTTGCTATGTATAATAGGATGAAGGTACTAACTATATTATTGTCATCTGAATTACATATTTTGTGGAAGTAACATGCTTAAAATAGTGCTAGAACTGTTTTGTTAACAGTACTATTTATACTGTGACCAGTAGAGCTTGTATTGTTAAGAAGGCTAGGGATATTTCTTAGAACGTGTTCTTGCAGAGGTTATTCGGGCTCTTAGAGGCAGATAGAAAAATTTCCTCTAAATAAAGTAGGAGTGTAGAGAAAGACAGAATGAGTAAGGTATCAACAATTGACAAAGACAAATAAACGTGATGCTATAATCTGTAAAAGTCATCAGTTCTATACGTCTAAATTATAAAATGTGAGGTGGGTGTGGAGAAGGGGCACTAAAGAGATAAGCAGAACTTGATCAAGACGAAAAGGTGCTTGCCTCTGAAAGGATGATTTGACTTTATCTTGTAAGTGAAAAATATAAATTCAAAGCATTTTTAAAGGGAAGTAAACTGGCTATATTTAATTTTGCATAGATCTCTGTGACAATAGCTTGAAAACATAACATGAGATGATGAAATAGACTGAAAGACTATGGAAAACAGTAATAAATAATATAGCTGATGTCATAGGAAATAATTTGCATGGGTACTAATAGTTCTTATTTTCTTATGTATTTTATGTATTAAAATTTCAGAGATAGCAAAAAATCAAATGTATGAGAAATAACTCATGGGAATACCATAAATGCAAATGTAAAATTGGAAAGAATTCCTGATAATACTTTCCAGATAAAGTCGGTATATCACATAACTATTTTAATGATTTTGATATAATTTTGTAACAAGCTAATTAACATCCTCTGTGACTTTATATATATGTATATATACATACATACATACATATATATATATTTGATGCCATGATTATTCCCTTTTTCACTTTATAAGAAAGGTATTAGTAACATTAGCAACTGTCGAGATAATCTTACATCACAATTTATGTGTCTAGGAAAATTGTGTTAAATGAATGTTAAAATAAAAACTTTAGAGGTTTCTGAGCTCATGCCTGCCCATTTGTGTAAGCTCTTACATTGAGGACAAACTTCTTTTCTATGCCTTCTGTCATCTCTTGCACACTGACCAACATTTCATTGCTGCTCTTTGAATATTATCATAAAGACATATTATGTTCAATGTAGAGATTGTTTTTGTTTATGTATAATATGATATCTTTAGTGAACTCGCAGCATTCCTGTCTTTTGGAGAATCTAGAATGAGATACACTAGAATTCCAGGTTCTGCTTGGAACATGATTGCACAGGCATCATCTACTGGTTGCTTGGGATTGCTGCATCCCTGATATGAAGACCCAGGCTTTTGAGTTTGTGTCTGTTACAGATTTTCCTCCATGTTTGTGCACTTGCCAAGAACAGACTAAAAGTAGAATTAGGCCTGCAATCCACAGTGGCAGGTAGCTGCATTTATGTATTGTTTCTGAAAATGACATAATGATATTTTGGGCCATTAAAGAATTTTCTATAAGTCCAGGTGTCAGTGAACATATGTCTTAGAGAGAAGCAGGTAAAGTGCCAAAACTGTCAATACCCCGGGCACGCCATTAGTTTATTTTTTGAGGCATACTGTTTAATTTCTCCAGTTCTTTCTTGAAACAGTATGCCTTGTGAGCTTTGAGCTTTGGTAGCTATCTGAGAAAGTCAGAGAATTAGAGTATGTCTATATGCAAAGGCCAAGTGCAATGCTTGGAAAATTAAGTTTCAAATACATTCAATGCCTTTTCCATTTGCTAGTCAACTGTATAGATATTTTATTGGATTTATAATTTTAATTTAAAGAAGATTTTAAAGAGGTTCTCTTAGCAATTTTTACTTTTTCCTTTTGAGCTTTTGACAGTTTCATATTTATATTAGGACCATCTTCACTCCCTATTGTCCTTCTTTCCCGTACTTCTCCCATTCTTGCTAAGCTTTTCTTCCATCTAATTATTCCAACCCCTTACTTCTATGTGTCTTTTATGATGGAGATTGTAAGCAGGTAGCCAGAAATGGAATGTGTTTATTATTGCAATGACATGCCAGGTGCAGAATTTAGCATTTCATAGAACTCTTTTCCACCTTACAGTTTTTCCCTATTTCTGCTACATCTTCTGTGATATTCTCTGAGTCTTAAAATGGGTGCTACAGATATCTTGTTTAGATGTCCTCAAGGCTTATTCTAAGCACTTTCATCAGTTATGATTCTTCATTAGCCATTGCTTATTGCAAAATTAAAATAAAATAAAAATGTTTCTTTTAATGGGACTGGGAGAAACACTAGATTGTGGGCATAAACGTAAATCCTCAGCAGGGACTTAGATTAAAAAATCTGTTCAGCAAAATATCAGTTATTGTCGCAATATTACACCAATTTGATTAAAAAAGGGGTATATTATTGGAGGGGATAAAACTTACAGATCAATGTCCCAAACCACGTTCCTCTGGTCACAAACAGGAAACCGAGTCTTGCAGTCAGCATGAAAGCCGGAAGCAAGAAAGCTCAGAGAGTAGCTGCCTCTGCTTTTGTTTTAAAAATGAAAACCATGCCCCACATTGGGCGGGTATCTTAGAACCCATTGGCTGAAAGCAAGAGGGCTTAATCTCCCACAGCACCTCCCCCTTTTGTTTAAGTAAGAAAGTTCTAAACCTACTACAAAACTATATACAGTAAAAATAGAATATCTTATTCTTAACTAGCTTAATTCTTATATAATGAATAAATTGGCCAAGTCATGAGAAGAAAGTAACTAACTACAT
>JAQHUG010000083.1:568207-583217 GCA_028555095.1 Dicrostonyx torquatus | reverse complement strand
ATATATATATATATATATATATGAGGGGTAGGGCAGGGAAGCACAATTTATGACCCATTTAATTACTGAGCTCACCTAAATAGTGACAAATCAGTCTTTTTTGTTTGTTGGTAGAACAGGTCTCCTTATAAACCTTACGCTGACCTTTAAACAAATGGTCCTCAAGACCCAGTCCCTTTAGTGCTGGGGAAGAAGATATGAGCCTCTAGACCTGGTTTATAGCTAGTTATTGCTATAGTTTGAATTTGTAATGCTCTGCAAAAGTCTCAGGATGGATACTGGCTGATCGTGGGTCCTTTAGGAGGTAGTCCATAGAGGATGTCATCACATCTTCAATGTTGTCCTTTGAAAGAATGTGGGAATCCCAATCCTGTTCTTTCTTCATGATTTATTCTGCCTTACAAAGTGGGAAACAGTTTTGCTCTGCCAAGGCTGCTCCCTTCACTGAAGCCCATGACCTCTTCACCCTGAGATGTATGAGTGTAGTTTTGAAATCTGTGATCCAAAATATTTTTTTGTATTTAATAACTTAATTATCTTAAGGATGTTACTAACATTTTATGAACAAAAAAGTTAATATATTTTCTCTAATGAAATAAATGAACAAGAACAGAAAGTATCAATAGCCCAAACCAGTTCTCTCAGGTAGCTTAAACCACATATTTTTCAGATAGAAACAGGTTAAAAACAATGTATCTATGATTTATTACTGTTCTTGACATAGTATTAATCAATACAATGCATACATAATAATACAGTCATATAAATACACATGACAATAAAATGACAGATATCTCAGCATATCCATGATCTCCTCAAACTATCTGTAGATTCACAAATGTCTACAGGGCTTCAACCTGATAACTTTCAACAATCATTTCTCTGGAGGGTAAGAAATGTCAGCAAAGACTAAGGATTCTTTTCTTAATTAAAAAAAGAAAGAAAGAAAATGTATCCAGTGAGATTACCTATAAAAAGTCCATGGTCATGTATATTTAATGATACAATAGTAGCAAAAATTTTAAAGGCTTTCCTCAACAAATTAAGAATCTCTAGGGAAGGAAAAATAGCTGCACTAAAAATAAAGGTGAGTGAAACTGCATTTTCTGTTAACAAAAGAATATGTTAGACAAAAGAAGACAGTACAATAAAAAAAGATGCCCTTCATACTGACGATTTCTTATGCTCATTATGTGAAAATTCAGATAACCACGTTTTGAATTTTCTTTATTTGACTTAGCCCTCATCTCAAAACACAAAACATTGCTCAGCACCCTCCTTGACTTACATATTAGGAACAATAAGTGATATTTTTATTTTACTGCTTTCAGTTTCACTCTGTATTCCACCTCTGATGCTATAACTAAATACCACTTCTGACAAATGTCACTGAGTGGCAAAGCTTGACAGGGCTCTCAGATCCTATACAGCCCTGATCTTACTTTTTTTTTAAAGATTTTTAGTCTTTACATTCATGACATATCTTTGACAATCACAGCAGGAACAAAAGAAATATTTTAAAATGAAGCAAGTAATAAATATATGAAAAGCCTCTTTCAGGCAAGGTTCCTATGTTTTCAATAAGCTACAGAACTTACAGCCTATGATTTTTCTTTAAGAGAAAACTTGACCTTGGTCCATGCCACATATTGCTGACATGTAAGCTGTAATAAAAGGCTTCTCTTTCTGTTTTATATTTGTTTTCTTTCAAAAATTAAATCTTACATAAGGAACATTCTACTCTAGGTCATCTAATTCTTACTATTATTATATATTTTTTATTATTTCTGAAAAATATATTCTCAAGATGATATTCAAAGTTAAATCCATGTGGAACACCTTTAGCTCCCTAAAGCTATGTAACAACTTTCTCTGTCAATAGACATAAGAAACAAAGTAACAAGCTAAATATCTAGAAATTTGATTTTTTATTACACAAATAAAAATTGTCAGTAACCTGTTCTCATGAAGTGGACACCCTCATAAAAGCTTCATATATCTTATTTTTCAAGTTGACACAAAAAGGAAACAAAAGCTTTAAGAAGTTAAATGAAGACCCGTTGTCTTTTTGGGTGAGGAGTTTTGAAATGAAATATTTATGCATTCACAGATCATGAAACTGTAAGGACGATGGTACACTGTTTTTAAACTCTGGTTTAAATGCTGGCTTTCCAATAATTGTAAAGCATTAAATCAAAGAAAAAGAGGCCAATAATCTGAGGGAGACTGAAAGGGGGCATGAGAGGTGTTGGAGGCGAGAAAGGCAAAAGGGAAAGTGATGTAGTTATACTTTAACTAAAATATATTTTAAAATAAGCCCAAAAATGTTAATGAAATTTCAAAAATAGATGTCATATGAAATTCAAAAGAATTTTATCAACTTGTATGTTTGTCATTTTTCTATTCATGTGTGTCATCAAAGTGCTGACAATTATGAAAATACTATATGCATTGTCAAGCTTTAACCTGGCTTCTAAATTTGTTCTACACTTATTTTTATGTTTCTTTCTAAAACTAAATTATGATCAGGGTCTCTGCTGAGTTAGTTTAGCTGGACCTCTATCTTTTGTATGTGCTACCTCTGAAGATCAAGGCAGATTCCCCATTCTCCACTTATCCTCAGGCTATCTGGTGGTCTCGGCGTCCCAGAGTTTCTATTTCCTTCAGTAAGAACATTCATTCTCCTGTATATATATCCCCTAAATATGTATGTACATATAGGATATGTGTATGTGTGCATGAATATGTGTGTACATGTATATGTATTGTGGGTGGATTCAGATGTTGGTGTGTATTGAATGTCCTCCTCAATTGATTTCTTGAGCGCAGGGTTAAGCTAGACTGTCTGGCCACACTGTCCCAGGGATCTGCCTTTCTCTGCCTACCCAGCAATGGGATCTCAAACATTCTCTTCCACACCTTGTTTTGAATCAGATTCTCATGCGTGCATAGCAATTAATTTGCCACTTGAATTATGTCTCCAGCCTAAATCTTCTGTTTCTGACTACAACTTCTTGTTTGGTCATGTAGTGAGATCCCCTCTCCAACACTGGAACATTTTTATGTTTTGTTTTTCTATTACTATGAACCCCTCGATAAAGTTTGGTTTTGTGTTTTTCTTTTTTTGTTTAAATACCTATATTTTAGTAAATTTGATTTGTTTTTCTTTCTTATTATTTTTGTTTTGTTTTGTTTTCGCCTTTAATTTTTTTCATTCAGAAATTTACACTTTCTCCCCTTATCCCAGTCCCCCCCCCCGCTCTCCCACTACACCCTCCCCCCCTCCCACTACCCCTCCTTCCTCCCCCTGCTTCCTTAAGAGAGGGCAGGGTAACCTGCCCTGTGGAAAGTCCAAGGCCCTCCCCCCTCCATCCTGGCCCAAGAAGGTGTTCATCCAAATAGACTGGGTTCCCAAAAAGCCTAATCATGCAGAGAAGATAGGTCACAGTGTCATTATCGATGGCTACTCTGTCTGCCCTCATTGGCAGCCACATTCAGAGAGTCCGATTTAATCATATTCTCCATCAGTCTCAGTCCAGGAGGACTGAGTGAGCTCTCATTAGATCAGGCACATTGTCTCAGTGGGTAGACCAGCCATTCACAGTCCTGACTTCCTTGCTCATCTTCTCCCCCCTTCTGCTCTTCGACTGTACCCTGGGAGCTCAGTCCTTTGCTCTGAGGTGAATGTGGATCTCTGCCTCTATCTCCATCCATTGAACGAGATTTCTCTTTGGATCTCTGACCCCAGCACAGTAACAGGAACTCCTGGTGGTCTGCAGAGCAGATCCCGCAGAGGAAAAGGGCGAACTTGAGGGTGGGGGGCAGGGATGTGTGGAATCGAGGGGCTCCTGCCGCCCGGGCTGGTGTTGCCCGCAATGTGTCCCGGGTGCCATCCGTCAGAGCTCCCACTCTCCTGGCTTTGTGTTTTAACAAATGTTTTGAGATCATTTTAACAAAATTAATGTAAGTTTGTGTTATTATATTTTGTCTTTTTAAAGCAATCATGGCCGGTGAATTTGCAGCTTTCCTTTTGGAAGACATAATTAAAGAATAAATATTTTCATTATATAGAATGATCTTTGCTTAGTATATACTTTTTTGTAACTGATTTTTATTGATCTCTACATTTTTCTCTGCTCCCTTCCCTGCCTAATGATATTTTCTGTGTGTATGTGTGTAAGCTGCATACGCTGAGTCCATTGAGGACAGAGGAAACTGTAGGAGTCTGTAATCTCCTTCTACAGTGAGATAGACTCTGGGATCAAATTCAGATTCTCAGGTTTGAAGATCTTCGGATTATATCCACTGGCATCTTGCTCTTCTTGGTTAGTTTATATTTAGAAAACTTGCTGAAAAATAACAAAATATTGATTATGTTTGTTGTTCGTGAATTATAAATTTATTCAGTTTGTATGTAAATTAATGGGGTTGGCAGCCCATTCCAGAAATCCCTGTACTCTAAAGGTTAAGGCAAGAGTATATTCAAAACCAGCCTAGGTATACAGCAAGATCCAGCCTAAAAACAATTATTCATCAGGTAGAATAAAGAATTCACTAAATAATATTCTAAATGAATGTAAGAAAGGAAGTCTGCATGATAAAAAATAAACAGGAATTAGAGGAACACTCTTGATCTGATATCCAGGTCAGCTGATTTTCTTCCTCAAGATCATTAAGTCATCAAAATTTAAAGAGGAAACACCATTGCTAAGTTTCAAAATTTGTAGTTTCCAAAATTGTATCTTTAAGTCTAGACCTCCTCCCTTCAGACCATGACTTCATTCATAGATTTCTTTGAGTGATTGAAGCAACAACGGGGCTTTTAATAAAGAAGAAGGTGGTGTCAGATACACTTATAGGGAGGACATGTTTTGAATTTAAGGATGGACCCTTACAGGTTCAAGAGGGTGTCTTGGGATTGATCTTTTTATCAGTGTCATTGGGAGCCAGTTTTTTAGTGCTCTGCTTACAGACTTCTAATCTCCAGAACTGTGAAGCAGAAAATGTCTATACTCCCATGATTTTGGCATTCTCAGCAAACTAATATATCAGTATCATTCCCTGCCAGTACCCTTGCTATTCAGTGGTTGAACTGACAGGTCATTACCTGTGTTGTTGTACTGTTTCCATGCAATCATATTCTTGGAGAATTAGGAAGGTAATACTTCACTCACCAAGGGATTAAATTTTTTTTAAAAAATTTTCCATATATCTTATAACCTATGACACACACACATATAACACACACACACACACACACACACATATATATATATATATATATATATATATATAAATTAATGCAAGGACTTACATTTTATTGCACTTTTAGTCCAAACTAATTGTAACCAGACAGCTATTGTTGGGAAATACTCTCTTAAAAAAGCACTTCCATAAAAGTTAAAAATAGCAAGCCATGAACATTCTCCATTGCAAAGGCCTGGAGAAAAAAAGTTGTTAAAGATGCATTAAAATTTCATTACTATCGAAAGCCCAGGAATAAAAACATCTTCAGTTGCATGCCATAAAAAGAATTTGAAAAACATGAACTTGAATGAAAAAAAATACCATTAAAGCCATATCTATTCCCATCCTGGCAAAAAGACATTCAGCAAATGGCAAGAGGACATCTCATTTTTACTCAGTATGAGCTTGCTTTTCAGCACTTCCTTACGAACTCAGTATCCTTTTATTAGAGTGGTCCCTTCCCATTATCATCCACATACAAGAGTCCTGTGGATGCTGTTGTAGTCCCTGACATATTACCCACAGAGTCTTCATATAGAATTTTAATTGAATCTAGGAAGATTTACTTCTACATTATCAGAAGATTGGAATTTGCAGGTTGCAGTGTTGGTATGCAGCCCACAGCCATGTGCATTGCTGTGTGAAGCAGCTATTCAGTATGTATCATTGCTAGGATTCACCTCTTCTTCTCCTAGTGTTCATATCAACAGTAGCCGGGGTACCTGAGTGGCGCAATATTTGTGCTCTATTCTTAATTCAGACAATAGTGATAATAATAGTTCCTGGCTTATCACTGCCCACTTTAAGAGTTCTGCAATCACTAAATTACGATAATCATAATTCTATGAGATGGCTGCATGGGAGATAGAGAAAAACATATTTTTAGTTTAAAAGGTTTTTATTTCACCTGTTTTTAAGTGAGCCTGCTTAAAGTAATGCACACCAGTATTTCAATTATGCATTTCCAGAGGCTATCTTTGCAATCACCTACTTGGAAATGATGAAAAACTTCCCATTTCTTCACATCCTGCATGATGAGAGCTTGTGTGCTAATCTTTTAGATTGGCTGGCAATGGAGAGCAGGGTGATAGCCCACTTATTGAAATGCTTACGCAATGGCTTACAAAACAGATTGGAAAATGAAATACATTCATTTATCTTCATTGAAAATAAGTGAATAATTTGCACATTGAGTAAATTTTATGCTCTATTTAGATATTACTTTAATTTGTACAGAAGTAACCATTTTATGAACTAATCACATAAAAGTGTTTGTTTGCTATGTAAGTTGACTAAATTCTGCTTTTACTCCAGAAGAACATATTCCTTTGTATTTGTTAAGGTTGAAGGAAAAATAAAGTCTTGTTCATTTTTTATCAGTTAACACTTTCTAGCCTCTTAGAAAATAGGCAGACATTTTAAACTAAGAAATTGAAGGGATTTTAAATATTAAAAATTTAAATATAAGGATTCAGAATTTATTCCTAAATAGAAAGATAATTTCACAATTTAACATAAGGATGAAGTGGAGCTTAAAATGAAGTGAAACCTGAATGCCATAATAATGTAAACTGGGAGTGATTTCTTGTCAATTCATTACAGAGACTTTGCCCTATTATTCTGAAATAGCCTAAGCAATGTGTTCTGATAGCATCGCTAATACTAAGAGCAAAAAGCAGAACTTAAAAACAAAGCAATAAACTTTCTATATATTTTAACTAATACTCATTATATTAAAACATGGAAAAATATTAAAAATATTGGTTAAATGTGTGTGTGAGCATGTCTGTGTGTAAATATACAGAGATGAAATGTATAGATTGTGTTTATGTACATATATATAGTACCTAATACATATAAGTAAATATACACACACATACTTATATGATTAGGTATCTTTTACTTTTGAATTATACTACTTTTTAAATATTTATTTATTATGTATACAATATTCTGTCTGCATTTATTTATTATGTATACAATATTCTGTCTCTGTGTATGTCTGCAGGCCAGAAGAGAGCACCAGACCCCATTACAGATGGTTGTGAGCCACCATGTGGTTGCCAGGAATTGAACTCAGGACCTTTGGAAGAACAGGCAATGCTCTTAACCACTGAGCCATCTCTCCAGCCCTGAATTATACCTCTATTCAACATATTTTTTTTTGTTGAATTGTCACATGATATACATTGAAAATGGTATATTTTACTATTAAAGTTTGTTTATTTATCTTTGGTTAAGTAGACATATTTATTCAAAACTTTAATTACCTTTCTTATAGATAAGCAAAAAGAATTAACCAAAGATAGTTTATATTTTCTTTGGCTGATGAGATTATTTTTTAATGCTATCCATGTTCATCTGTAAAAACTATGGTTTTAGGTTGTCCTGTCTTAGCACTCATTCATTTAGATTAAAATTCTACCTCATCTGATACAGTCCTTGCTTTTACTGTTTGATAGAAAAGTTATTAAGGTCTCCCCTTTCTTTAGTAGTAGAGTTTAGCATTGAGTGGGAATGTTGATCTGAGACAAGAACTTCATTTCTGATTCAAAAATCGTGGCCTAAGGAGCTCATGTTCAAGAAAGACAGAGTTTTTAGTGGTAGAATCACAGAACAAAAGTCACACTGTATTATCTCTGCTGAGTGCAACCTCTTCAAGGAGAGTGGCTGGAAACAGCAGGCTGTCTCTCAGGTAGGAAACGGGTCAATAAGTTTCAGATTACATTTGTCTAATATCGAACTTGCTCTTATGAAGCTTATTCAATACTGTTACAGGAAGGAGAGATTGAACTTGAACTGGTTCTTTGTTTAACCACAATTGTTAACAAGACTGAAGGTGTGCAGAGTTGTACTAACATGGATTCAAAATCCCCATTAATGTTTTTCACACAATTTGTACTTTAGGAATCAAAACAGATGACGTGTAGGCAAAAATATTTAAAATATATTTCATGTTCTCCTCTGCATTTTCAATGATATCATTTGAGAAAAAAAAGTGACAGCAGTTGAACAGGTAATCAGAAAGGACTGGAAAAGGGAATTCAGGCCATTCTTGCATAGTGGAGCAAGGAGGTAGTGAGATGTTGCCCCCGAGTGCATCATCCTAGATGAATGGCTCCTGCCCTCCTCAGAGACATCCTTATGAATACTGATGCTGTGGAAGCCTGTGAAGGGGAACAATCATTCCATGTATTCACTCAGAAAAACAAGGTCAGGACTAAGCTTCCTCAAAAATGCTTAGCAAATAGTGAAAGACTGTCTAGGCTCGCTTTAGTTTTAAGATATTTTCATGCATAACATTTAAAAGGTTTCATATTTCTGCATGTTTTCTGATACCATTTTTTGAAAATATAGTTGCAACGTTATATGCATACATATCTATTTATACAAATGTAAAAACATAAAATGTGTTTATATTCTCCATATGTTTTAAATATTAAATCACAAACAAAAACCCAGTATTGGGACTTGAAGGACCCTCTGAGTATATTGTTTCAGAAAACAAACAAACTGAATAAATCAAATATTGAATCTTTAAAGTTTCTCCCAAATTTCAATGGCCATGGAAAGATGAGCCTGGTAGCAAGAGAGCAGAAAAGAATAATCATACCCACAGAAAGTGCGATGTGTAAATTCCCAAAAATCCAAAATAATCCCAAAACTAAGTAAAAGTATACAATGGCAACATCCACTGAAAACCCACAGGCCAATCTGATAGAGGCAATTCTTCAGTACAGCTTGGCACGTGTGTCAAGCTCAAAACAAAATTAAAGAGGATAGAGATCATGGGCATTTTTGAATTGAAAGTTCCCTTTAGAATCTTTGTAGGGAACAAAACAGAGGAAGACATTAGTAATTAGGCATAAGATTGAATCACAGAAATATACATGGTTTATATTGGAAATAAAATGCTCATGGAAGATGATTAGTCTGGAGTCGATTCCTCTTAAAGAGAGGAACGAAAAGGATGAGGCTGAAGTGGGAGCAGCTGGAGACTTAAGACTGTACAAAGCCAGAGGGGCGGGTGAATGCCATGTAACTACACTTGGAGATGAGGGAAGATGAGCTCGAAAGAAACTATGAGGTATTACAACATTCGTGGTATGGTAAGAGAAAGTTGGACAGCAGAGTATTGAGAAGCAGGAGTATTTGGAGGCAGATGGGTCTTCATTGGAAGGACAGACCAGCTCTTAACTGAAGAGAGGGACCTGCTGGTAGAAAGAGAGGTAGATTCAGTACTGAAGACTTTCTGTTGGACCAGTCAATTAGGTGGTTGATGAAAGAAACAACGTTTCAGTTTTGAGAAGTTGCATTCTTTCTGAAACAAGGCTTTGTTAAGTGTACTATTTATAACAGTGTGTGTGGGGCCATACACTTTGACTTGAGATTTGAATATCATAAGTGGTAGATTTTCTGTTGTTGGAGGATAAAAATAAAAGGGAAATTGATTAACTTCATTTGCCAGACAACACTGCAGAACTAGCGAATGAGTCTGATGACAAAATTCTCACAATGTTGAGTTACTTACATATTCATTAGCAGCGTTGCTCCCCAGGTTGGAGGTACTCACAGGAGATATTGGCATTTGGCTAGGTGGATGGTAAGATAAATTTGATAAGCTGTTTGAAAACATGGATCTGATCATCTAAACTGTGTAGGAGGGAAATTAAGAAGAGAATGTAATTAAATTTTATAGCAAGATAGTTTCTAAATTGCAGATACAGACGATTTTGAAACTAATATTAGGACTTCAAATTGAACATGGCAGGCAAAATTCACGTGTTTACTTTGATTTGCTTTGACAGCTGTCTTTGAAATAGACAGCCATAAGAATCTTTATAAAGGCATCGTTCTGGAGAGGCAAAGAAAATTTGAGAGAAGAGGTGGACAACAATATTTGGGAAGCAGAAGATTAAGTAATAAAGAACTTAGCAGACCTTAGCAAATTAATTATGTCAGCTCCAGGGCCAGCGCTGGGTCAACTGAGTCAGGAACTCAGAAAGACTTGGGATTTGCATGTACAAAATTCTTCTAAAAGCAGGGCTATAGGAAATCAGAAAAGAGGAGTACTGAATAAAATGTACCTTCAACTTTCCATGGCATTATCAATAGATAGTGTCCCTTGACTACCACACTTTGACAATAGGCATATTATCAGTTTATCATTTCTTCTATCTATTCTATGTTATATCTATTCTTGCAAGTCTCACATACTCACTTTTATATTTGACCTTTAACTTTGTATCCGAATTTCTTATTTTTGCTTTCATATTGTAGTAAGGCATATAGGGTGGTGATTCTGAATGCTTATAGCTCTCTTTATCACTTTTTAAAAAAAAATCTAACCAAATGAGAGAGGAAGAGATAGTGACTGAGACAGACACACAAAGATAAAATATTCACACTAATAAATGGAAACCTAATGCCAATGTTAATTGATTTAATTCAGAGCAAAACAGTGACTGGATAGGTCTGGACGGTCAGGCATTCCAACAATAGAAAATTGCAAAAAGAAATAGAAAGCAAAAAGAGATGGAGAAAGAACAGACTGTGACATATATTCTGATGGAGTGCCAGAGAGGGAATGGAAAAAAGAAAAAATATAGAGGAATCCAGGGTCAAATTAATTTCTATAAACTTAATGAGCCTTGCATAACTGTGGGGAATTTGGAAAGTATGTTGGAATGTTCCTCCTGTCCTTAGGCCAAAGGAAATTTTCTTCTGTCTTAGTTACTTTACTAGTGCTGTGACAATAAACAGAGATTGAGATAATGTATAAGAAAACAGTACTTATTTTGGAGTTTATAGTTACACAGGTGCTAGAGTCCATCACCATCATGGTGTGTAGCATGGACTGGAACAGTAGCTGGGAACTTACGTGTTGAAACAACCACAATGAAGAGGGAGTGACAACTGGGATGGTTGAGCCTCTGTTGTCACACTTCCTGTTTTCAAGGTCACACCACTTCTAATAAGAGCACATCTCCTAATTCTTCCTAAACAGTACTACCACCTGGGGACCAAACATTTAAACTTATGAGGCTTATGGGGGGTCAAATTATCAGACATTCCTTCTATAGCAAATATTAGAAGTTTGTGACCTGTTCCTCCAAATAGAAATGGAAACAAAGTTAACTGCCAATATGCATGTCTGTGAAAAGATTTGCTGTAGTGACACAGAGTCTCCTATGCAAGTATTTATTTTCCTTGCTCCTCAGCTTTCTGTGAATTTCAATTTTGTTTCTTCTTCTTTTCAAAATTCCCCAGGCTTTTGGGGGTCATACTGCTATATTCCAAAACTCTACATCACTGCTTCCTGGATTTAGAAATGTACTTTCCTGATCTCAAAAACAGAGATAATAATGGGGTAGCCTTCATAGGGGCATTTTTGTTAAGTAAATAAACTAATACACAAAACTCTAGATCTGTACCTAAGACACAATAAATACTTGGAAAGTTTTTTCTATGAAAGTCTTTGTTGTAATTTCTCTATATTAGGTTATATTACATTTTCAAGTGTTTTCACAAAATATTGTTTTAGCCACATCAATGTAGGTTAAATGTTTTCTTAACATTTTGTTCATTTTATTGCCCAAAGCAGGAAAAATTGACATCATGCGTATAGATCATTAGCTGTTAGAGACTTCCCTATTGCATTTTGTGTTGGGTTATTATTGGTACTTTTTGGGTCCATTCTACGGTCCTGAAACACATCATAAATAATATGACAAATCAGTGAAAATGGTCACTCCATGGACATACTACAATTAGAAAACTCTACACCCTTCTCAGCGTGGATTGTTTTTTCTAGGTTTTTCTGTTATACCCTTGGTGGCACATAAAATTATTTTTTTTCTGATAGAGAAAAGTGATTTTTTGCATTCTTCAAAAATAGATTGTAAGCAATGTTATCGTTTTGCTTTCAGAATCTTTTGAATCTCCATTTTCCTTATTGGTGATAAAACATTTTAGAGATGGTCATTTGTTCATATACATTCTAGTTAATGGTTTGCAGATTCCTTTCCTTTTCCTTTAAGGGCTTTTAAATTGCTTAGTGCTCTTCCCAGGCTCATTTTCTGTTCCCTCTTGATTACTTGTTAATCAACTAGTAACTCTCAAACAATGTTTTTCATATGTATACACACACCCACACACATATATATATATATTACTTGAGACGAACTGCTACCTTAAGAAGCTTTCTTCAGCTTTTTTTTTGATATGTGCTGCAGTTACTTCACTTTTTATTTTAATCATTA
The DNA here is from genome assembly GCA_028555095.1 of Dicrostonyx torquatus. Taxonomy (NCBI): domain Eukaryota; kingdom Metazoa; phylum Chordata; class Mammalia; order Rodentia; family Cricetidae; genus Dicrostonyx; species Dicrostonyx torquatus. Next base: position 570,708 of record JAQHUG010000083.1, on the reverse strand, counting down.
CATATTTTATTTTTCAGATATTTCTTCATTTCTAAATGTGTTTCCAATAGTACTGATTTGCTAATTAATTTTCATCAATATTTCTTTTATTGCTGAATTATCTACATTTAGTCAATTGATTATGTTTTGATCATTTTTTGTCGTCAAGTGGCTCTCTGAAATCTATTGTAAACTTCTGGTTATATATTGATATTTGATGTGAAACAATTCTAAGGATGATTGTAGTTTTGTATGTGGATATCATTTGTAATGCACTTCTGCTTTGGACTAAGCAGTACGTTTTATTAAGGCTGTCAAGGGAAAGGATTCTAAAGACCTAGGTCTGGGGTGATAAGACTGCCCTAATTTACTCCAGCTGATTTATTTCAGTTTTATTTTGTTATTTTCATCTCAGAAGATAATAATCAATTCGTTCACAGTGACCTAAATTTTCTTGACTTATATTGTAGTGGTTTTTGGCTCCAAAGCTTGAAACAATATTGGGATCATTGACAATTCTGTCTAAAACTTGAGATAATTCCTCTATTTTCCTCTCCTTTTCTGAAACTTAACTGCATACTTTTAACCTTTGAGTCTTCAACCTTCTCAGCCATCTTCTAGGCTAGCTACTTTCCCCTGAGAATTCTGTGTGATGTCTTACTACATTTTTTCATCTGAATTGCTGTATTAGAAGAGAGAAGCAACAAGCAGGACAGACGGAGAAGATGAAGTGTCATTAGTTCACTTCATTAAGGAAGAAGTAAATTTATGTGGATGGATGCAGCAGGTTAGAGCACATTCAATGATTTGTTGAATAAATTACATTCCTCTAGTTCTGTCTTTTCTCCCTAGTTTTAGGAACTCTCAATTAACATTTGTTTTTTGAAGAAATTATTCTAATCTTTTCATTTCCCCTTTATAAAACAACAGCACCATTAATTTTGTTTTAGTTAAAAGTCTATTATTTTTATGTTATTATTTCTCTCTAAATATAGTGCACCACATCTAAGGTATTAGTATTCATTATATTTCAAAATTATGAAAACATTAATGTCTGTTGCTGTCTTAAGGTAACTTCAGATACAAACTTGAGCAGAGGAATGTAACATTACAATCCTCTGGCTATAGGGCCAGGATTAATCTTATAAAATATTTCATTATAAAGTTTCATAGTCATCATTCCGATTCCCTTAAAGCATATCCTGTTAAAAATTCCAGCCATAGATTCTCTTGGGGAAGGAAATATGTGTATGAGATGCAGGCGAACAACCACTTTTCACTTTGGCATTTTTTTTTGTTAGAACCTTAATCACACTGTGATATAAGTGTACAGGATCAAGTACTTGGTTTGTACATGGTATCCACTTGAGCAAGTGTTATGCCTTTCTCAGTCAGGGCCTCTTCCTGGGTAGATAGTACCTAGAAATCATTCCTGTATATTTACAAATGGAAAGCACACATGTGTAAAACAAAGAGTTTTACTTTTTTCCCCTCTCTAAGGCAGGGTTTCTCTGTGTAGCCCTGGCTGTCCTGGAACTTGCTTTGTAGACCAGGCTGGCCTTGAGCTCCCAGAGATCCCCCTTCATCTGCCTTCTGAGTGCTGAGATTAAAGATGTGCACCACCACTGCCTGGCACAGATTTACTGTTTTAAAGAAATTAAAGAACAAACAATCCTGGTTAGAATTATTAAGTACAAGTGCCCCCTTTGTTAATTTATCTAAAGCCTTAACATCTGAATGATACATATCATAATTTACTTCTATGAAGGAGAACTGAAGAGAAGGCTGATGAAGTTTGTCATTAGAAGATACTGTATTCACGGCGTTAATCAGCACAAATGGGAAGAATCTGTAATCAGAACGACACTTGAAAAAATGATTTGTGATCACAGATACTTATCAGAATACATTTCATGGTTTTTAATTTAGAGGTGGCCTTGAGGGATGAAATTATTCTAAAAGAATATTCAGGTAGAAAGTCCAAGAATATTTGAACAAGGTAAAGTGTAAAGGTTCCCGAAGGAATGTGTGATGGGATTGAACACTGGATTAGGCTTGCTTTTGATGAATTCATGAGTAAGACAGGACATGGGAACTGGATATGATCACCAACAAACTATACTAAAGAAAGTGACAGTGCTTAATTATATTCCAGAGAACCTTGACAGTGTCCTTAAAGAACACTTGAATGCACAGTTCTAAATTTTCTAAGTGTAGCCCAGACTGGCTTCAGACTCACGGTTCATCTGCCTCTGCCTTCTTCAGCAAATCTTACTGGCATGTGCCACCACAACCAGCTAAATTATTGTATTTTTATGTACATTGGTGTTTTGCCTGCATGCATGTTGTTGTGAGTGTGTTAGACTCCGCAAGACTTATAGACAGTTATGAGCTGCCATGTGGGTGCTGGAATTTGAACCTGAGTTCTCTGAAAGAGCAACCAATGAGCTTAACTGTTGAGCTAATGAAAGAGATGTCTTGATAGGGGGTGCATTTTGGGATCAGTAGAAACCTGGGACAAA
>JAQHUG010000083.1:523992-540875 GCA_028555095.1 Dicrostonyx torquatus | reverse complement strand
AAAAAAAAACAAAAAACAATACTTCAAATTCAGCCCTACAGAAAGTACTAGAAGGAAATCTTCAACCCAACTATACACATAAATTCATTGTTTCTGCAGCCCATGGAAGTCTTCATGCTTTATTCTTCTATTTCTTATCTAAGAATATGTTAAAATTATTTTAAAAAGTATTTTCTAACTTTATCTTTATATTATATTTTTAATATATGTTTATATGGTACGAGTTTATAAGATTCTAAATTAAATTCATCTAACTTAAATACTACTTTATACAATATTTTTGTCTTCAAACTAATTACCAATAATAATATTTATCGAAGAGTAGTATAATACAAAAATAACTATTTTAATGCTGCTTATTTCATAATAATTAATTTCAATATATACGAATTGCTGTAAATAAAACACAAAATTTCTGGAATTTTTCACTCTATAGTGCATAAAAACATTTCCAAGGAAATAAAACCAAGCTGCCTAAATGCCATAGAGTCAAGAGTTTCTGGAAATGTTCTCACAGATATGTGAAGAGAAGTTTATTTCCTAAATGAAACTAATTTCCCAGGGCAATGCATTTCAAAGGGAAACATGGAGGAAGAAGCTTCTCATTGATTTTCTCACTCTTCCCCTTTTCCAAGACTTATGTGCTGAGAGGAAATGCTCCATTTCTGACATCCGCCCCTTCTACAGAGAGCATGTGGATCATTGTAGTAGAGCTATAGGCACAAGTAAAACTGCATGGAACTGAAAAGAACTTCTGTTTCTCTCTCCTGGCTGAAGTGTTATTCTCTGAAAGGGCAGATTTATTCTCATTGGTGTCTCCCTCTCTTCTCTCCACTCCTCCCTTCTCTTACTTTCCTCTAGGATTTCCCTTTCTCAAAAGTCATTCACATCACTTATCTCAGCCTAACACATTTTCCTTGCTGTGGGTTATTTTGGTGAATCCTGGTTTTCATTTGATATCTGCTCTGGAAGTTCACCTTTCAACTGTATGTAGTACCTTTATGCTTCCACTATGGAATCTGATCGAAAGATTCCCTATGTCTATTTCCTTTAGAATTTCTTTCTTTACTTTTTTGACACAGTGCCTTGTGTAAGAATAGTTGCCTAAAATTTGTGATGTATTTGAAGATGTCCTGGAACTCCTAATAAAAATTTAAGCAAGTGTTAGCATGCCAGCCTCAAAGAGGTGTGTGTGTGTGTGTGTGTGTGTGTGTGTGTGTGTGTGTGTGTGTGTATGGGTTTTCCTGGGGATTAACATAGGAAACCCTGCATACTTCAGGCAAGTATTCTATAGACCACTAGATGCCAGAAAAATCTTTTAAGTAGCCCTGAATGGGATTTGTAACAAAGCTCTTTGATCTTAGTATTTACTCCTTTCTCACTAGTCAACAGATTCCTCTAAAAAGAACTGTTCAGAGGTCAGAAAACACTTTCCTCCTTTTTCTTCTGCTCTACTCTACTAAAGCTGGGCTTTTACCACATTACCTGGGTTTTACATACTTTTAATTGATTATTTGCCTTCTTTTACGGACATGGGGGAAAGATGTTTATTATTAAGGAAAAAAATTACAAATCTCATTTGCCCTTTACATTAACCATGATAGGGACCAATAAAAATAATGAAAAACACAAAGGTGTTGTAATTTCAGTACATTTTCATGTCTTTTGGCTTTCAAAGGTAATACTTTTGCTAAATGGATTACGATTTAGGGAATATTCATTGTAACTCCTTGTGCTTATCTTACATTTTATGTCTGCCTATTTATTACCTCTAGAAATGAAAATCATGCTCTCAACACCATAGATTTTATACAACACTGTAAACTTAAGACCCTAAGTTGTAAGACCATGTTTATAGACTATAGACAGAGAGAGCAGAGAATGTCTGTGTGAAGTTTGCAATACATGTCTTTGATTTCTAGACTTCTGCAATGGAGGACAAAGGCTTTCCTAGAAATTTCATTTCCCTATAGAGTGTTCAGCATTTTGCTGACATCTAGGAACAAGTAATTTTGGAGCAATAAAAATCGGAATACATTAACATTACAAATTCTAGAAAAAATCCCAACTAGTTCTCCTAAGGGAGCATCTGAGTGGGATCATCTCTTCATTTGTAAAATCGAGTGTTCATTTAGGTGTGGCTTCTCTCTCAAGTGCTTCAGCACTACAGTTAAGAGCATCAAATGCTTGAAATATAAAAAAGCCTAAAAGGAAACTTGGTTTTATTGTTAGCAGTAGAGATTATTTACGTGTTTATTTTATCTTATCAGGATTACAACTGATGTATAATATATTAACCCCTTAATAACTTTAAAAAGTTATTTTAGTGTTCACATAGTGCTTTAATATACTAATTTGTTACTTAATGTGATTCACATATCTCTTAGTATTTTTAATTGAAAAAAATAAAGTATTAGTAACTGCTGTTGTAGAATTGTTTTGTAGCTAATTGGAATTCAGTGAAATGTTTTAATGAAAAAATAGTTGAAATAAAGACAGAAGGAAAGTATGACCTTATGAACCAAATAATAGCATTGTCATCTTCATGTATTCTGAAATGGTTCATCAAAGTTAGTAAGAACATGGATCGAATCATTTGTTGAAGTTGCCAAAATTATTTTTAAAATTTCTTATTGAAATAATTAAGATATAATACTGCTTTCTTTTCATTGTTAAAGTTGTGTATCCAAGGCAAAATTACCCACTTTACATCTTCACTTGTCAGACAGAAATTAAGCAAGAGAAATGTTACCAAGGAGGAAAGGAAATAGTAAAATTTTCTGCTTATAGATTACATAATTTTATACAAAGAATATAAAAATAAACACACATTCACACACAAAAGTACTGAAATTTCACAAACAGGATAGGATAAAATTTAACTTAAAAACTTTGGTTGTGGTTCTACAAATTAAAAATGACCAAATATTAAATTAAACAACTTATTTGGAAATTAATATACCATTTAGGAATTTACCAAAGATGTTGGAGATTGTATAGCATAAATTTATGTTTTGAAAATATTAAAGTAACATAAATATTGAAAGGCATCTCAAGTTCATGGATCGGGAAGAACTATTATCACCTCAACAGTACCAAAAATAATCTGTTAATTCAATCCTCATCAAAATTCCAATATTTTTTTTTAAGAAATGGAAAAAAAACTCTATGAAATTTGCATGGAATTTTAAAGGACCTTAAATAACTGGAAGGGTTTGTACATAGAAAAAAATTGATACATTTACGTTCTCCTTTTTTTTCCTTTTCCTTTTCTTTTTTTTCCCGGGGGTGGTTTTTAGCCAGGATTTCTCTGTAGTTTTGTTACCTGTCCTAGAACTAGCTCTGTAGACTCAACTGGCCTTGAACTCAGAGAGTTCCGCTTGTCTCTCCCTTCCAAGTGTTGGGATTAATGGTGTGTGCCACCACAGCCTAGCTATGGTCTCTTTTCAAAACTCAATACAAATTCACAACTGTGAAAACAGTAAGAATTTTAACACAAAGACAACCATGTAAATTAAATAAACTAGTAAGACATGAAATCCACTCACACACATATATAAAAATTATTTTGTTGTAAGGATTCCCAAAACAGTACAATAAACAAGAGCATTTCTCTCAAAAACTAGTTCTAGAAAAGCTAAAAACACTCCTGCAGTAGAATGAGGTTGGTTATTTCTCTCCAGCCATCTAAAAGACTAAATCAAAATACATCAAAGGTCTAAATGTATGATATATCTTATAAAATGTTTAGAAAACATGTAGGGCAATCTTCTTGATCCAATTTGACAATAGTTTGTTGACGATAATACTAAATATGTAGGCAACAAAAAGAAAATAAAGTAAGATAATACTTCAGAACACCAACAGTTAAAAAAAAAAGGGCATGAAGGAACACTACCAAAAGTAAAAAGCAGTGCATTTGGAGAAAATATTTACAAATAACATATAATACAGAAAATAAGTGTCCAGAGTACACAGAGAAATACTAAAATGTAATAAGAGAATAGACTCAGGCATGAGTAAATAACTTAAACAGCTAATTTATACTTAGATGCACAAATAGTTTCTAAGCACATAAAAGGTACTTAACACAATAGGGAAATAAAAATAAAAATTATAGTATTATTTTATACATTTTAATGTGGGTACACTTTAAAACATCTAAAATAAGAAGCATCCTGTGTCAACACATGTTACAGTCCCAGCATATACCAGTCACAGGTGGAATGTCACAGTTTAGAAGCTAGGCTGGGATATACAGTGAGAACCTGTTTCTAAGAAAAAACAAAAAAGAGCACAATATACTAAGTAAGTGATTTAATATAATTTCATGACAGTTAGCAAAGATTTGAAGAAATTAGAACCCTTGCACACTGTTGGAATTGTAAAAAGGTGCACCTGTAGTGGAAAATAATGCGATAGTGACTCAAAAACAGAATAAAAATAATTGATACTTTGAAGGATGGCATCAATAGACATGTCAAATTGGATAAGGAAAGCGGAAAGAGGCCCCAACCCCACACAACCATCTACAAGAAAACAAGAAATGCTGGCAGGGCAAGAACTTGCCTAGGGATGAACACACCCATTGGTTATCCAGTATCCAGTGGTCATCCCTGAAAACATAAATACAAGTGCCGTTAAATAGAGTAAACAGGTTATATTTTGGAACATATTACTAAATATAATATACTACTAAATAAATACAATTTGCAAATATTTATGATATGTATGCACATATTCACAGACATATATGTGTTGCATGTAATAAAAATTAATGAAGAGGCCATGGATCTGAAAGAGAACAAGAAGGGGTATGTGAGAAGATTTGTAGAGGAGAAAGAAAGAGAGAAATTTAATTATGATTTCAAAAATTAAAAGAAAACAATTTAAAATTAAGCAATTTACTTGAAGTGCTTTCAGCTATTTGAGTTAATTTTGGTCCTTTTGTAGTGAGTTTTCCCCATTTCTGTGTTTGATATAGATGTTTTACCATTATTTTGGTGTAGGTGTTCATTTTTCTTCTCTCACTGAAAATGACCAATCTGTAATTATTTTTTTCTATATTTTATTTATCATTTGAAAATTTCCTGTTTACTCTTTATTTTGGTCATATTCACTCCAGCTTCTTTCACCTCAAATATGTGTGATGGAAAACAGATATTGAAAAAATAGTGAGGAAGGCTAGGAGCTTGGAAGTGTTTTCTAATGTAGCATGAAATCATTGGCCAGCACTGGGCTGCTTCTCCTGGAGTATAATACACTCTGTCAGCTAAAGACTGATTTGTGTTTAAGTCTGAAATGCTTGAATGAACACACTGTGAATATAGAGATGGTGTATTTTATCATGCAAGTAGAAGTGTAAGCCTTTGGCTGCCAGAGCTACATTATTCCCTGAGGCCCAATAAATGTAGAGATGGGGAAAAAAAGGAGAGGGCCACAGAGAGAAATGATTTATAATAAAATATTTTAAAAATTACAGATGGATGCTTTGCCCAAACTTGAAGCAATGTAGAAAGTGAGTAGAAACGGATCATATATTTTATTCCCTTCCAAAGTAACTCAAATGTCCACATTGAAATTGCTTGTGGAAATGTGAGAGCATGGGCTTCAAGTCTACAATAAAGGTACTGTTGCATTTGTAATGTGCCTTTAGCGACATTCTGTCAATCATTTTCAATGTTTTTACCTCCTTTTCTGATGGACAGACTCAGTCACAAATACAAAACTTCCTGTTCTGTGTATTGTTTTCTTTTTTCTTACTATTGACAATTTATTTTTTAGCAGGATTCATGGATTTCAGATGCATTTCATTTCATTTCCGTTGGTTTTGACTTATGCTGTTGAGTCTTAAAAATACATTTCTAGCTATCTAAACTTGATTGGGATAAAGACTAAAAAAAAACGGTTCAGCCTGAATTTAGAAATGATTTTTTAAAGGATGCCTCCAACTAAAAAAGAGTCAGATAGCATAATTTACTTTAATTTGTAAGACTGAGTACAGCACTTTAAAAATTCTTATATGTTACACAGGGAAAATATACTTTATGTTACATAGCACAGTTTGGCTAGATAAATGATTCATCATAGTTTAATAATAAAAAAAAACTGGACTAAAAGAAAGGTCTCGGCTATTAACGTACATTTTGTGCCTTCAGAGGACATTTGTTTCTACCTACTTCAAGAGGATCGCAACCACCTATCACTGCGACTCCAGGAGAATACACACACTCCCTGCTAATGCGAGAGACAGAGACACAGAAACAGAAATACAAAGACACGGAGACATGACAGAGAGACAGCGAAGGAGAGACAGAGAGACACACATTAAAATAAAGCCAATACTTAAAAAAAAACCTATAGGATGGGGTGTCAGAGTTTTAATTCCAGCCACACATTTCCCTACACCTGTCATTTGAAGCAACTTAGAACTCCCTTGGCCTCATCTACAGGACAGAGACAATTTTGCTACCAAATATCACTTGTGTATTGAGAAGAACATGTAGTACATAAAGGCATTCAGTAAGATTAGTTATTGTGAAATGCTTCTGAAGATCCAGTAAGGAAGTTCGTACAATAGGAAGAAGCCTCCATTTTCCCACCTTTATCCATGAGCAGATATCAGTAGTGTCTCTCTCAGTTCAAGTGAATGGACATGGGATGTGGTAAGGAATTGAGTTGCCTGGAATCTTCAGCACACTGCACTGCTTGAGACTCATTCAAAGAATACTCTGATCCTGAACTTGATACCAGTGAATTCCTTTAAACCCCTGTCTAGTAATTGGATTTTGGGTCAGTACATAGATTAAATTCAATCCAATGAAGCACCTTTAGTGAAGAATAAAATCAAAGCAGGAGTATTTGAATCCCTGATGTGGAAAGCCCAGAAGAGACATCATTCTCATCCTCATGCATTTTATTGTGATATCTGTTTTTAATAGGAATTTTTGGTCACGAGATGAGGTAAATCTGATTTTTCCTTTTGAAGCCTTAAAGCAATTATTGTGCATGTTTTTTTATATAAAGGAAAGAGGTAATTGGACTTGTGATAAACTTCTAGAGACATTTCTCAACATGATACATAAGGCACTTTAAAGCATGCATTGTTTGTGTTTATTAGGTCAGTGCCGTGTCTGAGTTGCTGTGTTGCCTCCATCCTCTGCCAACACCCTGATTTCACATGAAGTCAGTTATTAAGCTCAAGTGATTCAATGCATCTTTCACTTTTTTTCAGTGAATGTCCTCAACACATCCCATCACCTCCTCTTCATTCACTCTTGTAATACACAAGCAGTGGCTTTAGTATTTAGCATTTACAGTCTTCTAGTCTGCATATAAACTATCCTATATAATGGTTTTTAGGAACTTTCTGACTAAGTGATCCTTTTTCTAAAAACATCCCCTGCCTAAAATAACTCACATGATACAGAAAATAAAAAAATGCCTCAGCATATTAAATGAAAAGATTATTTACTAACTTCTACCCCATCTCTCAGCCTTATCCCAGTGTGCCCTACGTTAGAAGTTATTTTAAGTTTCTCAAATAGTATATGCATTATGCCTAATAGTCTCCAAACCTTTGAGTCCTCTCACCATGGTTGTAATTATCATGGTGTGGGACATAGTTAGCAGAAGCATTTGAGGCAAAGAGAATTTTGAACTAAAATATAAACACATTATCCACACACCTAACTGGAACCTGTGTCTTAAAGGTGACAGGCATGTGCTGTAGTGTGATAGAGTGGTATTCCAGACATGGCTACAGTGAGTAACCATGTCTGGTCCTAATTGAAAGAAACTACACTCACCTTCTAGGATGTAACCATTCCATTCTTTTGTGTTTTCTCTGAATAAACATTATATACATATGACTCCTCTATGATTTGGCTCTCAGGAGTCAGGTCCTCCTTCCACCAGTAGGACCCAGGGATTGATCTCAGGTTGCAGGGCTTTACAGCAAGTGTCACTGAGCTATCATGATGGTGTTGCAAGGGCAAATGGTGGAGGACAGATTGCAGGGAGGTGAGTGGGCTTGGAATGCACAATGTAAAAATGCACAAAAAATCAATAAAAAAAATTAAAAACAAGATTTGATCTCAACCAGATTTATATAATGTTTCTTCTAAATATCATATTTGGCATATCTTTATTGCAAATTGATAGTTGTCATCATTCCTTATGTGTGATCAGAAGCTGTAGCCACAGAGTATTTATGTCTCATGTTTCATCAACTAGTGACTTGTCGGTACTCACCTTGAGGAGTAATCTATTCAATGTATAGCCCATCATTCATAGTAACGACATGTCTAAATCATGCCTATCTTCACACTTCTGTCTAACATGGTCCCTGTTTACCTGTCATCTTCTCATGAAACTGCTCAGTATATTCCATGACATCTTAGGGCTTGAGGAGTACACGATGTGTCCTCTCTCTGATATTTATAACTCTTAAACTGATGCCCCACGTTGCTATGTGAAGAACCTGTTTTTTAACCACGGGCACATTGTTTTCTGAGCAAGGGCCACTGTGAATTATTTGCTTGGCATGCTTTGTGTAGTTTCTACTATGGGCCTTTGTTCAGGCTATCAACCATGAGGGAATATATTCTACAATACCCCTGAAAACATCCTCCCTCCACTAACTCTCTGCCTTCTCTGAAAATCTTCTTTTTGAAAGTAATTCTAAAGATCTATCTTCTTGCTTTAAAAGCCTTCTAAAGCTATAAATTTAATATAACTTGGAATGCTTTGTATTGTTGCCTGTTCATTTTTCTCTCATTGTGATGCTTGTGTTAGTCTGTCAATGTAGGGCTATGTGTTGAAAATTCAATAGGTACATGTCGGTGAGGAGAACATTGGTCATCTTTTCAAAAAATTTTAGAAACTTCAAGTAGAGTGCCACTGTTGATTATATATATTTTGTTTTCTGTTATTATTGCCTTGGAGAAATTTTAATGGATGTTTATGGAGTTTGAATTAATTATAGTTTATTTTATACCCTTTCTCAATCTCTATTTAAGTTTTCTTTATTTGTGAATTTCTTTCATTTCTCTAATCATTGCATGAGGTTAAAATAGCTAAAATTTTGCATCTTTGAATTGTTTTACTTCAAAGAAAAATGACAAGTAGTGAAGAAAATGGGGATGTTGAGGAGAGAGGAGGAAGGAAGGAGTGTGAGTTTGTCTCTCTGAACATGTGTGTGCTTCTATCTTAAAAATAGGCTGATATTTCACATTTTAATCCTTTTGATTATGAATAAAGACACCAAATCAGAGGAGGGTGACTAACAGAAGTTTTTAAATATACTTACAAAAGTATTATATTTTGAAATTTATATATAGGCAGTGGAATACAAATAAAGAAATATAAGTTATTCTCTGTTTTGAAGTAGAGAAGAAAACTCAGTTGTTCAGAGAAGAACATTTGTTAACAGGATGTATGTTTGTATGACTTTGACCATCAAATTGGACTCTTCTCAGCAATATTTGCTGATTTGAGAGAAGGTGAGATAGTTCAATGGGAAAATTTGCTTCTTGAAAAACTGATAACCTGAGTGTTCTTCCTAAATCTCATGTAAAGGGAAAATAAGAGAAAGTACTTTATGTAGCTGTCTTTTGGCCTCCATATATCAGCCAAGGTGAATGTGCCAAAATGTGCACCATGGTCACATACATTAAAAATAGAAATCTTAACTGGATTATTTGTAATTTCAATTTTCAATTTTCTGAGTTCTTTATATATTTTTGGAGATCAGTCCTCTGTCTGATGTGGGGTTGGTAAAGATCTTTTTCTATTCAATAGGCTACCTTTTTGTCTTAAAGACTGTGTCTTTTGCTTTACAGGAGTTTCTCAGTTTCAGGAGGTCCTATTTATTTGTTGTTGATCTCAGTGTCTCTGCTACTAGAGTTATATTTAGGAAGTGGTCTCCTGTGCCCGTGTGTTGAAGGCTACTTTCCACTTTCTCTTCTATCAAGTTCAATATGGTCATATTTAATTTGAGGTCTTTAATCCATTTTCCCTTGAGTTTTGTACATGGTAATAGAAATGGATCTATTTGCATTCTTCTACATGTTGATATTCAGTTACAGCAGTAACATTTGTTAAAGATGTTTTCTTTCTTCCATTGTATAATTTTAGCTGCAATGTCAAAAATCAGGTATTTATAGGTGTGTGGATTAGTATCCTGGTCTTCATTTTGATTCCATTGGTCAACCTGTCTGTTTTTATGCCAATACCAAACTGTTTTTATTACTGTAGCTCTATCATAGAGCTTGATGTCAGGGATGGTGATGCCTCTAGAAGTTCCTTTATTGTACAGGATTGTTTTGGCTCTCCTGTAGGTTATTTTTTGTTATTATTTTTCCATAAGAAGTTGATTATTGTTCTTTCAAGGTCTGTGAATTAATGTGTTGATATTTTGCTAGGGATTGGATTGAATCTATAGATTTCTTTTGGTAGGATTTCTGCTTTTATTTTGTTGATGCTACCTAGCCAAGAGCATGGAAGATATTTTAGATTTTTTGATATCTTCCATTTTGTTCTTCAAAACTTACAGCTCTTGTTGATCAGGACTTTTACTTCTTTGGCTAGTGTTACCCCAAGATTTTTTATGTTATTTGTGATTATTGTGAAGGATAATGTTTCTCTGATTTCTTTCTCAGGTTCTTTTTCATTTGAATACTGATTTTTTTTTAGTTTATTTTGTATCCTGCCATATTATTGAAGGTATTTTTTCTGCTGTAGGAGTTCCTTGATGAATTTTTGGTGTTGCTTATGTACACTATCGTATCATCTGCAAATAGCAGAAGTTTGACTTCTTCATTCTCAATTGTATTCCCTTCATATCTTTTGTTTTCTTATTGCTCTAGCCATAACTGAAGATCTATATTGAAGAGATATAGAGTGGACAGCCTTGTCTTGTTCCTGATTTTAGTGGAATCGCTTTAAGTTTCTCTCTACTTAATTTGATGCTGCCACTGCTGAGCTCTCAAAGTCCAGTTAAAGAGTGGGAAGAGTGAGAATGTGAGCAAAGAGACCATGATGGGGACACCCACTGAAACATCTTGCCTGAGCTAATGGGAACTCATCAGCTTAAGCCATACAGGAAAGGAGCCAGCATGGAACCAAGCTAGACCCTCTGAATGTGAGTGACAGTTGTATGGCTGCGGCAGACTGTGGGGCCACTGGTAGTGAAACCAGAATTTTTCCCGGCTGCTTGTATTGGATTTTTGAACTCCATTTTTTTTGGAAGGATACCTTGCTCGGTATGGATATAGTGGGGATGGCCTTGGTCCTTCCTTTGAGTAGTGATCTTGCCTCTCAGGTGAGTGGGTAGGAGGTAGTGTGGGGAAGCTGGAGGGAATGAGAGAAGGGGAATGAGTCAGAACTGGAATTGGTATGTCATATAAAAAAGATAGTTTGTTCTTCTTTTTTAAAAAATAAAATACGGTCAAAAAAAGAAAAGAAAATTTCAAAATTAGAAAAAAATGTGCTGCTATAAATGCTATACAGAAATAGTGAACAGAGATGAACCTTTCCACAGCCTTTCCACAGTAAGCATCGGAAATAACAGTATAATTATTTTTGATACAATTAAGTTATGTAGCAAATATAATTTTAAAATTACCTTTCAATTTAGAGAATTTAAGAACTGGAAAACAAAACTTTTTGAGTAGTGACACCAGTTGTGGCTTCTCAGTGAAGAATCATGAAGAACATGTTCTGACAGGTCAGCACTTCCGTTACCTATTAGAAATTAGAGCAGAGTATCTAGTGCGGAACACAGTGTCCTCATATTTTAAGCCACAATTGGTGATTAAATATGTTGCCATCATTTTGAATCATTGTTTTAGGGAAGCATCCAGTAAAAGAACATGATGAATAAACACAAAATACATTTTTTCCAAGCAATGCTGTCACATGATAACATCTGCCATTAAGGGGTTGTCATATGACTGTGATTTAAGAGATGAACACGTGACTGTTTTATAACTCATATAAAAATATACTTAGATAATTATGTAATGTAAAAGAACATTCCTGATTCCCTAAAGTCACTATGAGCCAGTTCTCCTTTGTGCTTTCTGGTGGCCATGATGTCTTCCTTTTTGTATCTTGATTATTGTCCTTGCAGTTTTCAAAAAGCTGCTACAATATTTTTCACATGCATTCACTGTGGATTCATTATCTGTCTTTGTAATTTAGAAACTTTGTAATTAGTCCTGCATCTTTCTGTGTGATGTACTTTCTGGGACTCAACCCAAGAGAACTGGTGTAGTTGCATTAGCCTTGTCTCTGTGTGTGATTACAAGCTATATATTTTTATCTTCTTTAAAATGACTATAGGCAAAACAATGGAATGTTTGTGCTTGAGAAAATTTCCTTTTCTCTCTGTTAACTTTAGTAATTTCTGGCAGACAGAAGATGTTATGCACTATTGAGTTATTTTTGTGATTTTTCCACAATGAGAGGAATTTTTTAATATTTGAAGTTTTTTCATTTTTATATATCCAGGTAAATATTCTTTTAACAAGTCAGATGATTTCAGAATTTTTTATTTCTAAATTTTGTTTCCAAAGAATCTTATCCGTGGTATATATAAAGGTTCAGTCTTTTCATTACACCTTATACATTTGTTTATGAGGGTATAACATGGTGAACATCTGGAGGTAAGAGGAAACTTGCAAGAATGACTCCTCTTTTTCTACTATGTAGGTTATGGGTTTGAAACTGTTTTTGCTTGCCACAGCTTTTACATGGTAAGTCACTCCAGATTTGCTCATTTTAATGTCCTAGGATCTTTTGCCACTGTTACCCAGAATTTGGGTAATTTGGGTATTGTCTGGAAGATTGTGGAGCAATGCCTGAAGAATGAATGAATAATATTCATGAACCACATAGGAATTGGAAAGTAGTAGGATAACCATTCATAGAACTGTAGAAGATCTTGCTTATAACTTTAACATTTTCAGACAGTTATAGTCTCTAGAAGAATGACTAGCCTTATCAGAGTGATTTCAAGTCTTTAGGTCAATGCAGAGCAGTTCACCAACATTTGAGGGCATCTACCTTAATACTAATACTAATTAAAACCAATTATTCCTTAGTAACATCCCACAAAGGCAGAGTAAGCTCCTGCAGAATTAATTTAAGTACTACATGTCTCTTACTGGCCTCTCCCTTCTCTTCCATGTTCTCCCTCATCATTCTTGCTCTACCTTATTGTCTTCTCTCATCATCTTCATCATCACCATTACTGTTATTTTCTCCTAGGAAGTGTTTCAAGAGGTGATAATGGTGGAAACTACACAATTGGAAAGCTTCATATGCTCAGGGATCGTGGAGTTCTGATTAGATATTTTAGAGGGTGGCTTCTTAGATGGTGAAAATGTGGAACACTTAGCAATGACTTGTGAACTAAGAACAGATTTGGGTTTTCAACTCTTAAAGACATAAATGCTGAGCTGAGGATGCAAACTGGGAGTGGTTTAATTTAATATACTATGGAAAACAGACAAAATAGAAAAGAACATGAATTTAAATATTTTAAAACCATTAAAGATAACAGTTCTAAAGGACAATGACCATTTATGTGGTATGAGAAATAACCCACCATAGGAAAGAAGGCTTCTGGGAAATCATGCACTTAAGTAACACAGCGATGACACTCCTATCACAGACTGCAATACAGAAAAAAATGTATAATGGTACAAGCCAGTCACAAAGCACAAATATTGTAGAAATCTTTTAAGTGAGATACTTAGAAATAGAATGCAGAATGGTAGTTAGAAGCTGGAGAAGGGCAACAGAGTTCTTTGATAAATGTGGAGGCTCAATTCTCAAGTTGTAAAGGTCTTGAACTTTAGAAGACAATATAGAGATAATCCCTATGTGAAAATTCAAAGTTAAAATGATTAAAAATGCTTTAACAACTAAAATAAAAATGGTAACTAAATGAAAATGGGAAAGTATTTATCAGAATTTGTGTAAGATTTCTGTACCACATACAAAAAGAAGAGAGACACAAATGTACATAAAGATAGATATTTAATTGCTTTAAACTTTTAAAGCTTCTATCTAGCTTATTCATTTTGCCATATATATATATATATATATGTACTCACACACATGCAAATAGTAAATTAGAGTCAATTTCTCTGATGAATGCTTCTGAGAAAAGGCCAAAATGGAGCTTGTAATGCTTATATGGAAATTCTGAGTCTGTAGAGTCAGTCAAAGCAACTTTTAGAACATTTTCTCAAATTTAAATTTTTCATTAATTTTTTTTAATTTTTTTTGAGATAGGGTTTCTGTGTAGCCCTGGCCATCATGGAACATGACCTATATGCCACAGAGTTCCACCTGCTTCTACCTTCTGAGAGCTAGGAAAATATTTTAATTAAAAATTTCCATGTACTACATTTTGATAAGGTTTATTCCCCTTTCCCAAAGTATTGGAAAGATACTCATGGCCAAGCTTCAGGAGGCTATGTGAAGCTACATTGATCTAAATATTTTGGCATTGGAATTAGTGGTATTTATTCAGTAAACATATGAAAATCAAGTTGTAGTTTATGAAGAAAGAGGCATCGACTATGTACATTGCTTACTATAGAAATTCAATAAAATTGGTATTTAATAATAAAACTTAGAAATATTTTTATAAATATGAAATACTACTGAGAAATAAATAAATTTTACCCCCTTCTACAGATGAATTCCATTTTTAACTAAACTGATGAAATAACCATTATAATCATTATAATCATTTTCCTGTTTTGCATGTAATCTAAAACTAATTGGTTGAATGACTTTGCTTCAAGTTAAACTTTTAACAAATGTGAGGCATGAACTTTGACTTGTGCATGCCTACAGTTTTCGATGTGAGAATTTTAACAATGTACATTGTATAGTAGATCTTTAATTAATTTCTTTATTTCAGGATCCTTATCTGAACCTTTACAATGGTAATGTGTTTGAAATAATTATTTCTTTACATTTTAATTTTATAGTATTTGCTGATTCTAATGGCAAGATAAAATTTATATGCAATGTTTGTAAACAATTCTCTTGAGACATTGTTTGTATCATTATATGAAATATACTTTTTTGTGTTTTGTTTTCAATGCATCCCAACTCTAAGTTCCCTTCATTCCTTTTATTTCCCTCAGCCCACCTCCTTCTCCCCAAGATCCAATCCTCCGTTTCCTTTCAGAAAAGAGTAGAACTTCCAGGAATATATACCCAACATGACATAAAAAGATACAATAAGACTAGGCACAAACCCTCATTTCAAGGCTTGGTAAAGTAGCCAGTAGGGGGAAAACATTCCAAGAACAGACAAACACGTAAGAGACACCCCCTCTCTCACAGTTAGGAGTCCCATAAAAACACCAAACTAACAAGTGTATCATTCATTTAGAAAACCTAGCATAGATTCATGAAGGGTCTGTAGTTGCTGCTTCAGTCTCTATGAGGCCCTATGAACCTTGCTTATTGATTTTTTTGGGACCATGTTCTCCTGATGTTCTCAAGGTCCTTGGCTTCTACATGTCTTCCTTCTTTCTTTTCTTTCATGGAGTTCCATGAGCTCCAAGCAGAGAGATGCTTTCTGTCCCCCTAATGTTTTTCTATGAATCTTTGCATCTGCTTTCATCATCTACCAGTGGTAGCCTCTTTGATGACAATTAGGCTAGGTACCTCTTATGAGTACATAGGATATCATTAAGAATCATTTTACTGATTTTCTTCTATCATAGATGATCTGGGATATGCAGTCTCTAATTTCTGCTCATTCAGGCAGTGTCAGGCATGGTTTCCTCTAGTGGCTTGTGGGCCTCAGAATAGACCCTTCATTGATTGGCCATCCCACCAGCTCTGTGCCTTCATTGCCCCAGCACAACTTTCAGGCAGGATAGATTATGTGTTGAAGGTTATATGGCTGGGCTGTTGTCCCAATCATACTTCTGGAAGTCTTGCCTGGCTACAGAGTATGGTGATTCAGGCTCTGAATTCACCATAACTAGTAATCCTTACTATCGCTACCGTTTTGGAATGATGAGAATTCCTACTTGAGTAGGTTTCCACATCACCCTTTCCCCAAATGCCCTCCAGTTCCAGTCATCATTTCCAGTACTCTCATCCTCCACCCCTACCCTGTTTCTGCCTGTTCCCATCCCTACTCACCCATAGTTCCCTATTCTATTCTCCTTCTATTTAGTTCTAGTCCCTTTCCCGGGGAGATCTATGTCTCCCAATTAGAGCACTACTTTGATCTAGCATCTCTGTGTCTGTGGAATTTAGCATGGTTATCTTTTACTTTACTGCTAATATCTGCTTATGAGTACCTACCACGTTTGTCTTTTGGAGTCAGGATTACCTCACTGAGGTTGAACTTTTGTAAGTAGACTTTTCTGTCTCTCCAGTCAGTTCTCAAATAAACAGAGACTTAATGTTAAAAATAAATGATTGACCTATAGCTTAGACTTATTTTAACTGATGTTATAACTTAAATTAACCCGTTTCTATTAATTTATGTGTCTAGAAGCTCATTTGCCTCGTCTGTGTACTTTTCATGCAGCTTCTTCCAAATCTGTCTGACAACACATTCCACCTTCCTCTCCTACCTAACCCCATCCTGCATAGCTATAAGCCAGTAAGGTTCTTTACTAAAACAGTCGGACATGTATTCCCACAGTGTAAAGGAATATTCCACTTTTCTCCTCTTTTATCTAAATGAAAAACGAAGATTTTTAACTTTAACATAGTAAAATTATATGCAACACAAACAGTAATCAATTAAGAGTTACAATTGTGATAACCAGTTTATTTGTATTTGGCAAAATAGAGAAAATACTCCATAGGCTGTTCTCTTTTGAAGAGTC
>JAQHUG010000083.1:492574-521435 GCA_028555095.1 Dicrostonyx torquatus | reverse complement strand
ATTTTTAGGTTTTATCTTTTCATGTTGTCCCAGATTTCCTGGATAGTATGTCTTAAGAATTTGTTGAATTTAACATTTCTTCTATTGTATCTTCAACACCTCAGATTCTCTTTTCCATCTCTTGTATTTGTTGGTTATGCTTGCATCTGTAGTTCCTGGTCATTTACACAGATTTTCCATTTCCAGAATTTATTCAATTTGTGTTTTTTTTATCGCCTCTTTTTTAGTTTTCAAGTCTTGAACCATTTTCTTCACCTGCTTGATTGTTTTTTCTTGGCTTTCTCTAATTTCTTTGATGAATTTGTTGATTTGTTTAAATTTTTGTTGTCTTTTCATCCATTTCATTAAAGGAATTTTTCCTTTCCTCTTTAAGTGCCTCTATCATCTTCATAAACCTATTATCAGGTCATTTTATTTTGCTTCATCTGTATTGGGATGTTCAGGTCTTGCTGTTGTAGAACCATTAGTTTCTGGTGGTGCCATATTGTGCTTTGTGTTTTTGAGTGTATTCTTACCCTATCTCTTCCTTCAATGGGTACAGGTGGGGCCTGGTTTCAGAGAACACCTTTATCTCCAATTGGTTTAGATGGCTGCTCTTTCTCCAGGTTCAGGCATATCAGTGCCTCTGGTGGTCACTGATGCATCTCTGGGTGCACTTTTCAGGATGTAGCCAGAACCATGTCTCCTATTGTTGCAGATGCAGTGAGGGTATGGGGAGGCTTTGGGGTCTTTGGATATTTGGTTAGTCAGATGGCCCATGGAACCTTCCTTTAGGCTGTAGGGTCTACAGGCCAGGGCCTTCCAATTGGGAACCTAGACACTCACCTCTTCAGGGGTAGTCAGGTTCAAGTGTCCATTGGTCAGATATGCAGTAGGGGATAATTGTCAGTATCTCTCATGTCTTTGGGGACTTTAGTGTGTGGGAGTGGGCCATGGGATGACCATTCTCAAGGGTCTAGGGTCTAGAGCAGTGCCCTCCAGCCAGGAACCTAGACACTACCACTCCCAATGACTAACAAAAAAAAAAAGCTATTAAGAGCTATGGTAGATATCTTGCAACAAAATTTATAAAAAACATTGTATAAAATTGATATGATGAATTATTCATTATTATGTGGATAGCTATTAAAACTGAATAGACAATTAAAAATGAACAACCAAAAGGTGAATATTCTAAATTCTCAATATTAGAAAACTAACATAGATCAATTAAGAGACTCAGTGAATGAACTGAATATGTACTAATGTNGTGGATGTAGGTGCTGGATATTTGTGTGCCATTGTACGCCAAGTTTCTCAGTGTCCTGGCAGCTGCTCACAAATAACCAATCAGAGATTTAATATTAATTATAAATGCTTGACTGATAACTTAGGCTTACTATTAGCTAGCTCTAACATGTTAAACTAACCCGTATTTGGATTTGTCTTCAAGAAGTTTTCAAATTTCACCATCTTTGAAATATCACTAGCAAACATATCAACTTAAAAATTCAAAAGTTTCTTTAACAATTGTTTTAGCAATACTTAGGAACATTTTAAAAAATTGCACATTTTCTTCTTGCTAACTTATTATATGGGCATCCATGGACTTTGAAAATATTTTATATAGTTTTATTAATTGTTCAAAACAATGGTGTCATTGTGACTCTTCTGTATGCATGCCTTCAAAGTACTCAAATCATTTTTTACTACAGGATTAGAAACTGTTATAGTTCTCTTTAATAGTTAAAATTAAGACATAGCTTGTGATTTTATATGGTTCTTATTCCAAGCAGGACAGTATGTGTAATACATATCTGCATCTCTTTCTGCCCACTACTCTTAGCACAACTGATTTTCTCACTCTTTGTTCCCTTCCACTATGCTTGATTGCCCAAGTTCATATTTGCCTTGGAATTTGTCTGTTCATAACAAGAGACTGTGTTACTATATGCAACATTTGAGATTGCTATAGATCTGTGCATTTGTTTTAATTCCTTTCTACATAATCAGTTCTCTTCCATGAGTCTTCATTTTGGAATCACTTTTCCAAATAAAGCATCTTTTAGATTTCTCCTTGCCAGTCTTATTAGACAGAATTTCCTCTCTGGAAATATTTCTTTTACAGTTTATTGTATTATCATTTAATGAGTTCCTTGAACATATAGCTTTTGTGTGGTTGGATTTCTTGAAACAGAGAACCTACTATGTATCTTGAGGTATTGTTGACCTCTGTCCTATTCCATCTTCATGACTGCTGGGGTTATTGACATTGTTATCAATTTCAGCCTTTGCATACATTATTGTTTTGAATTACTACAATTTGTGTATTATAGCAACACACACATACACACACAACCTTGTGTTAAGAGAATGTCTTTAATCTCTACATACGTTTCTTAAACCACCTATTTGTCATTTTAAAGGAGATATCCCTTTAAAAATTCAATGTTCCTTTTTTAGGTTGAAATTATTCCAGTCATTTTTAACACTAATTTCAATGCTCTAGGGACACCATTTCCCTCTCTAGTAGTGGAATTTGCTTTTATTCATCACTTCTTTACAGAGTTAGCAGCGTCGCATGGGCATTGACTTTAAAAGAGCAACTTGGAAAAAACACCAAGCTCCTTGGGCATGCTAGCCTGAGCTTCAAGGGCAAACACAGCTTCATCTTTCTCTAGAATGACTTCTGGAATCTCAGGATTTCTTTTAGTTTTGACAGATTTATTTCTTTATTTAACTGGAAATTACTGCATTTCACATGACATTCTTACTTGTTGAGGATGAATATTAAGAGAAATCAATTGTGATATTATGACCACGTGTACACACCATTGGTTCAACAACATTTTTAAAATCTTCCTTTTATTTCAAGTACTTTTTATCTTATGGTCCCTTCATTCACCTGTGTTGGTTGATTTTCACTTTCATCTTAAAATAGTCTAAAATCAAAAAAGGATATTGGCTACTTATTGTAGCTTTTCAGGTTTCTCTGTAGGTTCAAAGAAGAAAGAAATGGAGTCTTTTTAAGTCATTGGCCAATTAGTGCTTGCAGTAGGTCATAGGAGGTCTTGATAAAAATCTCTTCCTTTATTCCCGCGAGAATACAGGAGTGGAAGTCTTCAACAGCAACTCCAAAAGTGAGAATTCTCTTAACTGAACTTTGAACAAGTAACATCACCAGCAAATCAGGATGATGAAAAGTGTTATTCCTGTTAAAATTATAATATAATTATAGGAAGGCCAAAGAAACAAAGTTTATTCTCTAGAAAATCAAGACAGAGTATTTGGGCTCCCACAAGCCAATTTATAGCCACATTTCCCTCTTCAAAATACATCTAGAAGTTGTATTTAATAGTGATGAGTTTGGAAATTGATTATACATAATATTTGACTATATTAATAGTAGGCACAGTGATTTAAAAATTTCAAAACTCAAATGGCAATATTCCCCCTTAACCATTCTTCAGCTACAGAAGTTAAAATGGCACACACACGTTTATAAAAGTTTAAGAATTTTAAACTTTAAGTTGTAAAGGATGCTCTCTCTCATAGCAAACTCATCACTTCAGAAAAGATATTTATTATTGGAAAGGAAAGCTTGGAGTCAAGTATTGATGTGGATGTGAGTTACTGGAGTTACTTGTGCTTGTATGATGAACAAAAAAGACAAGAAAAATGCTTATTGAAATGCCATTTATTTAAACTTAGGGAGGGAGGGAGAGGAAACTGGGATTGGTATGTAAAATAAAAACAGTTGCTTTAATTTTTTAAAAAATTAGCCATTGATTCATCATAAATATATTGATCCCCTTTAAAAGGACAACTGCAATTGTGGAGACATAAGTCCTGATCTTACAAGATGTTAGCGCTATTTTAATACTTTGGACTCTTTTGTTAAATTTTAAATATAATTTTTTATTGATTATTTAGAAATTTTACATAAAGCACCCAAAACTCATTCACCCAGACCTTCCATTTCCATTCCTCTACCCTGCAATATGCTCCCCCAAAACAATAGTCAAAAAACCCTCTCACTTACTCCTTCTTTCCAACACCTCTCCATTCGTTCTAGTGGCATTGGAAGATGGGGTGTGACACACAGTATAACCCCTTTTCCCAATCAGTCCTAACAGGAAAATGTTCATTACAATTGGGTTTTGGTCTGATTCCAAGGCCTCTGATTTGTGGACCACCATCACTGGGCCCTCATCGAAATTCCTCTTGGATATCCTATTGTTGCTCCGAATCATGAAAATTCTGCAGTTATAGTTCCACAGGACCATCCCCTTCCAACATTCCAGCAGTCATAGATGGGACAGCTGTTAGGGCAGACCAATACAAGGCCTAAGATATGGGTCTGGATGGTAGCTGAATGCTGGCTCTTGGCCATTGGGACCACTTCCTCTTGCAAGACCTAGGACATGCCATTGAGGCCTGTTCTCCACTACTATGGTGAACAGTTTGACAATCTATCCAGACTGGTGGGAGTCAGCTCTCCCATTGAGAAAGAGGGGTGGTACCAGATCTCCTGCAACAGTATCCAGTGATGGGACAGGATCAACTACCCTCGGGACAGTGAGGGACAGGGCTAGCTGAACGCAGTCCTCGGATTTCAACAAGTGTAATTCCTGTAATTCCCTATTGTAACACGAGCCAAGGACATCAGCCCAGACCCTTGCTCCTGAGACATGATGCAAGGTATCAGCTCAGGACCAGGTCCATGTAGCTGTGCAGGTAACCCAGATTGCCATGGCTCCTGATACAAACATGGTCCTCAGCAGCAAGCTTGGTCGGGACAGCACCTTGGCCCCAGATGACAGAAGCACAGGCCATGCAGATTGGCCTGGCCCTGGTGGTGACATGGCCCACAGGCACCAACATGGTCTAGACTTTGATGTGATCATGGCCTCAGGTGGCAGCACAGGCCACTCTGATTGGTAAGACTCCAGTGGCAGTGTGGCACTTGGTCAAATATTTTGAATTCTTGATAAGAATTAAGGAAAATTTAATAATCTGCAGTGGGCTATGTAAATTAAATTTCACATTGTAGCAATATAAGACGTCAGAGAAAACCATAAAGCTTATTACATGGCTTTTTTTTTCTTGGTTTTTCGAGGCAGGGTTCCTCTGTAGCTTTGGAGCCTGACCTGGAACTAGCTCTTATAGACTCTCCCTATGATTTCTACTGCTACTGCTCCTGCCTTTATAGATGATTTAGATGATAGTCATGATCTCATTTTTCTCATAAGCTCAAGAAGATGTGAGGCTTCCTCCTGTTCTTGTGTTTTGATTCTAGTGTTTTCTCACAATGGGTAATGTAACGTCCGTTAATTCTGGAGATGTCTAAAATGAAAATATAGAGGAAGAGGAAGAATTTGTAATACATGTCTTTCTTTATGTTCTCCCCCTTTCCTTATCCCCCCTCCCCTTCATCCCTCCTCTTACCCCCATACTCCCACTTTACTCAGGAAATCTTGTCTATTTCTCCTTCCCAGGGGGATCCATGCATGTGTCTCTTCAGGTCTCTCCCCATCTTTTCCTCATCCAACTACCCATCCATTTCTCTGAAAGGGTAAGGCCTCCTATGAGGAGTAAAAAAAAAGTCTGTTACATCACTTGAGGCAGTACTAAGGCACTCCTCTCTGTATATAGACTGAGCAAGATATCCCTCCATTGGGAATGGGCTACCAAAAGTCATTTCGTGTACTAAGATTAAATATTGGCTCCAAGGCCAGTGTAGAAATTCTGTTTCACTACCTGTGGCTCCACAACTGCCCAAGCCACACACCTGTCACCCACATTCAGAAAACCTCCTTTGGTCCTATACAGGTTCCCCAGTTGTCAGTTCATGGTCTGTGAGCTCTTTTTAGCTTGGGTCCATTGTTTATGTGGGTTTTCCCATCATGGTCTTGACCCCTTTGGTCATATTATCACTCTTCCCTCTCTACGACAGGACTCCAGAGTTTTGGCCAAGTGCTGAGCTGTGTATCTCTGCATCTACTTTCATCAGTTAGTGCATAAAGGTTCTATGATGACATCAATCTGCTTACAGGGAAAGAGAAGGGAAGTTAAGGCACCCTCTCCAGTATTATGTAGACTCTTAGTTGGGGTCATCCTTGGGATTCCTGGGAATTTCTCTAGTGCCAGGTTTCTCACTAACCCCATAATAGCTCTCTTATCAAGATATTTCTTTCCTTGATTTCCCTCTTTGTCTTTCCTCAACTCAACCTTCACAATCCTTTATGTTCTCCTTCCACTTCCCTTCTCCTCTACCCCTCCCCTTCACCCCTTCACAATCCTTTATGTTCTCCTTCCACTTCCCTTCTCCTCTACCCCTCCCCTTCACCCTNAAAGCATGTTTCCTAAATTCAAGGGAGGAGTTGCTTTAATTTTCTCCATTATTGTGATGTTGAGCAAGGCAGTCTAAGATTTCATAGCCCAATATTTAATTGTTTTAGTCAATACAGGAGAAGATATTTTTCTGTCAATGTTGGATTGTTGTTTGAGTAAATGTGCTCTTTCCTTTTGTCTTTTGAGATAGAAGTCAGTGGTTAAATAAGATATTTTATATACTTTTTCCTAATTTGTAGTGAGCAAATATATCAGAGTAAGGTAAATAGAAATAAGAAATGATTAGTCAAAACTAAACTCTAATTGACAGTTGCTGTATGGCTTTCATGAATTTCTCTAGATCAAGCCCATCTTCAAATCATGGATCAGTGAACTTATCAGAGGCATTTATTGAGTCCAATAACTGACATATCAACCTGTGGCATTGATGAATCTAGCCATATCAGAGGGCCTGATTATTTCCACAGAGATGTAAAAGGTAAAAGTCAGAGAGTCAATCCTCCTTCTGTCATTAGCAGTGACTCCAAGGAAACAGCGCAGACAATTCATTGACTTGATTTTGGAGGAACTGTTCTTGATAGAGTAAATAAAAATGTGCCATATTACGTGCAACTGAAATGACAGCCTTCATGTTATTCATCGGAGTATACACAATATATGCTAAAATGAATGGTAGAAATAAATTGTGATAATATTGGAGAAAAAGCCTCTCTAAAACACAGTGTATAGATTTGATAATACATGGAAATGGCAAGTCAGATTAAAGATGGCCATAAGAACTTTGAGCTTCTCCTATCAAAAGATGAGTGCCCTTATGAGAAAAAGTAATATAAATGCTAAAACTAAAGTTATTTTATTTTGAAACATACGATGATAACCAGACTAAGAAGAATCAATACTAAACCAAAACCAACAACAACAAAAATAAAATGAAGAACCATTCAAAAGTGAAATAACAAGTTGTACCATTAGCAACAACAAAGAGTAGTTGTAGAATAAATACAGTTCTTAAAGTTGTATGTGGGTGCAGATCTACATGCAGGTGATCAAAAAACCCAAGGGTCAGTGTAATATATTTTTTCAATCACTCCCTACTTTATTCTTGAGACTTATTTTTCTGTTATACTGTACTTGAGATACACCTAAGAACAGAATTATAAATACATAGAAATTATAGAAATTTATGCTGAGCTTTTATGTTGGTTCTGGTTATACAAACTTACATTCTCACTTCTTAAATAAATAAACTTATTTATTTATTTACTTTTGTAAATGACAATGATTTACCTACTGAACCATCTTTCAGACCCCTCAATGGATATTTTTCTTTCATTGTTTCTTTGTGTACATACCACTAAAAGGCTAAATTTGTATGTCAGTTTGAATTCAGTAAAGGCTAACATATAAAATAACGTATTTAACACTATTCCTAATGATTCATGATCAGATATTCATGGCAGAAAGGTTGTAAATTGTCCTCATAGAGAGAAAATTATCTGTACAATCTTTATTTTCTATTAAAAGAATAAGTTTAGAGCTAAGAAAATTCTTACAGCTAAATTTTTACTTATAATTTTTAAACTCTAGTTTTAAAGGTTCAGATAACTCTCTCAGAAAAAAAATTAGCTATTAAAAGTCCTCTATAAAAATGATAATGATCAAAATAGTGAATAAGCATTGAAAATATTCAAATGCTGTCAAGGACATTAATTGACTGAGTAGTCATCTAATGTTTCATTAGATGGCTATTTTTATCACTTCAGATGAACATAGCTACAACTAAACTTAGATAACCTTCCAGTTTTAAGGTCGCTTATTCATACTATTTGCAATTATAAGGGTCACCTTTCCTCCTTCACTAAATGAAAGATACATATTATTCCTGCCACTCTTTCACAGTTTTACTTTAGCAGTGGATCCTCAGATGGGCCCCTAGAGGCTCACACCTACTGCAGGGTGGAAGTATAATATTTCAGCCTCAGCATAATTAACAAAACACATTGACATGGACAGTACTTAGTGGATCCTGATAGTGAATTTATTTTGACCATTTACTCATTACAATTCAAGGGTGTTGGCTCTAAGACTTGATAGCCAAGGTGGGAAGGGTGCCCTAGTTAGTACAAGAGCTGATGTTTTGTTAACGTAGGCACACAGGTCTACACCTAGGCTCTATGCTTTGCTCTTTTCTCTTACAAGAGGGCCATTCCTCAGTTTTCCTGACAGGAACAATTACACTTGTCTGTGGTTTCAATCTGAATAAACCAGAAAAGACATAGGGAAGTGTTAAGACTGAGGATTTAAAAACAAAGTGAACTTAAGTATCTTGTGTAGGTCAAAGAAAGTTACTATATCTGTCATGTTTTGAGCCTATAAAAGATTAGATAAAGAATGGGAAGTAATATTCAAGAACTAATTTGAGCATTGACAGCCAATGACTAAGAGGCTTAGGGCTAGAGAAGATACAAATCTCACCAGAAATAATAACAATGTTATTCTGAGGCTAGCTAGTATGTCATGGTTTGATCCTCTAGTACTCAAGGGTGGATGGTTTGGCCAGAGGCTGCCGATTTCCTAAGCAAGAACTCATTCTACTCCTTTCATCCATGACCAGAGTTCTTTCAGAATATAATTGCACATTCCTAAAATATTATGATAGGAAGAGTTTACTGAAATATTAAAAACAAATTTTGACCAATATTTATGCATGATACTTGCTGTATTCTAGCTGCAATGGTACTCGCTAAACATTTTCCCTCATTGAATCTTTACAGTATCTCTATTGCTATAGTATGGGCTTAAATGTCATTTACTAAAAGTCTGGTGTTCCGTATTGTGTAATATTTGCTTACACTGCGAATATGTGTTTTGACAAAGTGCTTTCTGATTGGTTTAATAAAGCTCTGAATGACCAATAGCTAGGCAGGAGATGTTATGCATTATTTTGGGGGACAGAGGGGACTCTCAGAATAAGAAAAGTGGACTTGCAAGGTGATGCAGGTCAGGCAGAATGTGCAGGAGGAGAGGTAATAGCCACAAATCACATGGCAGATGGTATATTAATACAATTGGTTAATGTAAGTTGTAAGAGTTGGTTAGAAACAAGCCTAAGCTACAGACTGAGCTATCATAATTAATTAGAAGTCTCTGTGTCATTGTTTGAGGGCTGATGGGACAGAAAAAGACCACCATAGTTTCAGTTGTTGCTGCCAGCAGAAAGATATACCACAAGAATATTATGGAATTTCAATTCTTCCTTCCCAGCTATGAGGAAAATTGTTCTGTTTTGCATTGGGTTTTTAATGATATGCTATTATTCACAGTTCCACAGCAGTCATCCAATTGAAAAGACAGTGAGAGATCTAAAACTTGAGATAAAATAAATTTATTTCATTTAATAAATAAATAAATAAATGGTCATTAACTGAGGTACTTGCTAAATTAGAGGATGATTAACACATCTTTGAAGTTAATAGCATTTCTCCTAATTTCTACTTTAAGATAAGGTTTAGAGAATTCCAGTTGTATAATACAGATATACAAAAGTAGTAGAGCTGACACAAACTCAAAACTAGTATGTGAAACAAGCTTCAATAATGACATGGCAAGGGACAGAAATTAGTAAGATATGCCATATCAAAAAGACCATCTATGTGAAGTGCTGAAGCATAAGGCTACTAGAATGCCTAGGTAGCCAGTATAAGATACACTGTCTCCCATGAGAGCTAAGGGAACTGCATTCCTTATCCATAAGGTTCCCCTAGGCCTTGAGTAAAGCTCTTTCCACAAGAGTCATTTCAGCAATTTTAGCCTGTCATAGGCAGTCAAATCATGCCCAGGGTCCGAAGATTGCCACTCTGCTCCCAGGGCCATTCATGGACATTCCAACTTATCCACTAAGATTGTGTGCTCACCGATGAAGGCACTAGCTGCTACAGCTGACTAATCTCTAGGTCTTTCAGAAAGATCGTCCTGTGAACCTGCTGATGAGTAGTAATATCTCTTTCCTCTAAATGTCTGGGGTAATTTACTATTTCCATTCTCAAAAATGACATCTTGTTCAGCTAAGTGAGTCCAACATTTGTCATTTAATGCAAATAGCTGGAAGGCATAGTTTGGGATGGCTCTTGTTTTTTCTTAAGCCTTTAATATACACTTTTTAATCTGCATTTGAGTCTATTTTACAAATTTATTTGGCACAATAGCCAAGATCATTAGTGAAACCACACTTATTATCTCTATCCTATACTTGGAGATTTTTTTTTTAGTTTTGTATGTCCATTTCACAATCTTGAAATAAATTATTTCAAATCTGACTTCAGTTCTGAGAGTCAAATATGCTTTATTGTTAACCATTTAATTATACCAGGTTGTAAACTCACATTGTTCATTTCAGTGGGACTTTGATGGTCATTTTACATTACTCAGCACCATTTTTATCTCTTTCTGTTCCCAGGGTCAGATGTGTTTTGACAACATATTGTTTGGTCCATGGTGAGCATCATCAGAAGGCACAGTGAGGAAGAAGAGAAGCTTTGTAATAGTCTTTCTAGGCTTAATCGATGGATCTCATGGGTCTTTTGGATCTTGTTCATCTCCAAAGATGGACAAAATGGACTCTTCTTGCATATCTGCCTCGTTAGCACTTTTTCCTCTCTCTCTCTCTTCAGACTCAGTTGAAGTTCACAGGTAAGTTTTGTTCATTCTCTGACCACAATTCTGTATTGCCCCTATTTAATTCTCTTCAATGTAGTAACGCTGAATATGTCATCTTTCTCCTTACAAATGATTTGAGTGTTGAATCAGGTGGTGAATATCCTCAGTATCACAGGCCTAAAAACAAAAGACTAGCACCAATGTTTCATTTCATGTATACTTTGCACTATTTCACCCATCTCCTGGATGAGAATATTCACTTGAAATATAAACTTACTGGTTCTAAATTTAAGTTTTTGAATGTATATCCAATCTAATGTCAAGTTTTTGTTGTTGCTTTTGTTAGTCGATGGTTTTCAGTTACTATTTTAGTTTTCTTTATAAGCAAGTTTTATTAATTAGTAGATTGATAGTGATAAAAAGATAAAATATAAAATAATTTATTGGTATATACATGCAAAAATATAGGTTTCAAAACAAAACAAGATGAATTAAAAACAGAAAATGGCAAATCTACAGTCACATGTTAAGCAAAAATAGAAATAATTACAAGCAAAAAAGTCACATACATATATTTTTGCCGCCGAGAAGTGGGGCCATTTTCCCGGGTCCTGGCTCCCAGCTGCCATCTAGCTTATGCCCGAAATAACCACACCACAATTATATTCATTTAAATACTGCCTTGCCCATTATCTCTAGCCTTTTCTTGGCTAACTCTTACATCTTAAACTAACCCATTATAAAAGTCTGTATGTCACCATGAGGTGGTGACTTACCAGATGATTCTAAGGTATGTCCATCTCAGGTGGGAAAGTCATTGTGTCTGCTCACTTCCTTTCTTTCCCAGCCTTCTGTTCTCTTTCCCCCCACATATCTAAGTCCTGCCCTATCAAAAGGCTAAGGCAGCTTCTTTATTAACCAATGAAAGTAAAGAAACACAGAAGAACCCTCCTACACCATATATCTGATGCAGATTAATACAGCTATATCTGTCAGTTTTTAATTATAATTATTAGTCTCTACTTCTGAGATTTGAGTGGGAAAGGTCTAAAGTTGGACTAACTTCTGTACTGTTCTAAAAAAGTCATCCTTGAATATAAATTCCCAGTTTTGTGTGATCACTTCCCTTTCTTTGGAGTCCATATACTTAGAAACTACTTAGAATCTAATTAAGAATACAGGAATCTGAAGAAATCCGACTCTTCTAGGCACATGAAATAGAGGGGAGACTGTTGATTGAAATTTTCTGTTCTGCCCAGTTCCCACAATCATTAAGTCCCAAAGAAATCACACAGAGGTCTACATTAGTTATAAATTGATTGTTCTATTAGCTCAGGCTTCTTATTATATATTATAATTTATATTAGTCCATTATTCTTGTCTATGCTAGCCACATGGCTTGGTACCTTATTCAGCGAGGCAGTCACATCTTACTTCTTCTGTGGCTGGGTCATAACTCTAGACCACGTTTTTGTCTTCCCAGAATTCTCCTGTGCTTGTCACCATGCCTCTACTTCCTGCCTGGCTACTGGCTAATCAGAATTTTATTAAAATACAATTGACAGGGTACAAACCATTGTCCCACAGCAGGAGACTTCACAGTAGGACCAAGGTCACTTGAGCTTAAGATGTATACATGCAAATATAAAAACCAGCTTCCATTTAATCATGCACACACAAAACTGCTTTAGCAGTTTATATAGCTCTTCTTTATTTGAGTGCTGCTGCTGCCTCTTAGATGACTGTGTTATGCACAATTCTGCTAAGCAATGAGGAGTCTATATGACAAAGATACACCACGTAAGTGTGACTTCATGCCAAAATATTGGTCAACAGACCAGAGCTTATTTCTTGGTAGGATATTTTCTCTCACGATTTGAAACTTGCTTTTTCTAAAAATGGAAATAAAACCACTTACTCTCCTGTCCTGTGGGAAAATACATGATAGTAAAAAAGAAACAAAACAGTCATTTCTCCAAGAAAAATGTCTTATCTAGTTAGAGGCACAAAGCATACCAGTATGAAAGAAACCCTTCCTCAAAATGCATGGTGGTTATGGGTGAGAGAAAGGCTTCCCAGTGTGAGTTCCACCAGCTTGTCCTTCCCATACCTCAAGTACTCAAGGCTACCTGGGGAGATAATCAAGAGAGGTTGACTTCTATAGTAGGCTTTCTGACTGTTTCTATGGCAACCAAGTGAAAATAATCACAGCACTTCACTTCAGTCCTTAATGCCATTTAGTCATCAACAGAGGCAGAGCACCCACTGTGTGCAGAGAACTATGCTGGAAGGTTGTAGCAACAAGAATTTTTATTGTTACAAATGGAAATTATTAGTAGAAAATGACTCTCTTACCAACACAGTATCTAAAAAAATGAAACAAGAAAGTCAGGTTTATTATTTTCACATTAGGGTTCCCAGTCTTACACTGAGCTGTACGTGCTTCTTGGCAACTTAGACATAAGTGCTGTTATCCAGGAAAGAATCAAGTTTGTCTTCTACACTTGAAATTACATTCTACTAATCCTCGGAAATTTTTTCCTAGAATTTTTGTTTTGAAATATAGAACCACTTATTTTCCGTAATGAAATATTAATTTAAAAGATTAAAGTCAAATTTTTCTTTCTTTTGGCAAAGCCTATGCACTGATATCAAACAGAAACACATCCTTCTAAGGATAGCCAAGCATAAGACAGTTACTACTGTCATTTGGTTGTGAAATGAACCCATAGGCTCAGGCAATCTCCTCAGGTGGTAGAGACCCAGATCAGGCTAAGGAAACTTTAGGATGCACAGCATTGCTGGGTGAACTGAATCTTTGGAAGTGGGTCTTGAAGTTTTCCAGGCTGGCCCTACTTCATGTTTAATCTTAAGCTCCTTCCTGCCAGAGCAATGTACCAGCTGCCCTACCACTTTGCCCTGATTTTTTCCCTGCCATGAACTGTAAGCCAGCATTAACCTCTTCAATCCTAAACCACTCCTTGTCAGGGATTTAGTCACATTAGCAACCAATAGCCAAGAGATGGTTCTACTTCACTCATGGAAACCACATACTGAATAGCCAAGGAATGTTTAAAAAAAAAAAAAACACCAAGCATATTTCTTCTAACTTTCCATATAGCCTTGAGGAATCAGTATATATCAATATAGATCATGTACCAGAAATTGACCTTTGTGTGTAGTAAAAATGTGTTTGTTTTAGCACTCATCAATGTGTCAATTTCCTTTGAGATTTCGCTTTCACTAATTTTACATAAGTAATAAAATCATATTTTTTAATCATTTGAACATTGCCTGAAAACCTAAATAAGAAGATTTACTGTGATAATAGCATTCTGACACATATATACCTAAGTTGTTTGTATGCTTGAATTTATTTATTTTAATTTTTAAAGCTTTAGTTTTCTGACTACATAGAATTTCTTATTTTAATGTTAGAGAAAAATGGTATTAAAATAAATGCTTACTTGTTTTTTACTTTTATTTATATTGGCTGTGTATAGCTGCTTCTGCAAGTGTGTAGGTGTTGTGTGTATATGTGTGCTTTTGTGTGTGTGCTTGTGTGTGTACACATACATACACATGTTCATGTCACTGTGAAAGTCAGAGGACAATGAGAGAATCCATTCTTTCCTCTACTTAACTTGTGGGTCCTGGAGATTGAGATTCAGTCATCAAGTATGGTGGTTAAAGCCTTTTTCCTTTGAACCATCATTTTGGCTCCCTTGAAAAACATTCTTAATCACTTTAAGCTCAGTTATAAACATAAGATATGCAAGCATTTTTTATTTTATTTTCTTGTTAAATGAGATCATTCTTTGTACATAATAAGCACTCAACTTTGATATTGATAGGAACAGTACAGTAGCTTATGCGCACTGTGGTAGTCTCACTTTCACTATCCTTACCTCAGTTTATATGTTGAAATCTTAAATCCCAATGTAACCACTGGGAAGATGGAGCATTTAGAGAGATATTTAAATTTAAATAAACTCATATAAATGTAGGGCCCTTACAATAGGGATATCTCCTACTTCAAAAGAGTAAAAGATACTAGAGACAGCTTATCTATTCATATTTCTTATAGATACTTATTTCAATTAAAACTAATATGAAAATGTGCTTACTAATAACTAGTAAGAAAATAACATTGCATGTCCTCACAGGGACTCACTCTTAAAAGATATTCCATAAAAATCTCATGCTAAATACCTAGCTATTTTCTATAGCATGAGAGAACATTGTGCATATAATTGACATTTGTGATTAATCAAACAGATTTGTCTGAGGTGAGTGGGGCACTGAGGATGTGGAGAAAATGATGGGTTTCCATATAATCATTCCCCATACTTTTTCTCATAGCTTCTGCTTTTAAAATAATTTCACACTTCCTCCCTACCCTGCCTATCTACTAATTTATTAATTCATTTGTGGATTTCTCACTTCATCAATGCTCTTCACTCATGTGCTCATTACTGCTCCAGACTCAAGACTTCCTCTTCTGGCCATTAGGACCTGAATTGTCTTTTATGATTTTTCTCAAAAAATGATCATTCCATGAACTCAGGTTCCAGTATTAAAAATGTGGATGAACTTCCTTGTGTCTGCTGAGAATTGAACCTGGGTCCTTTGCAAGAACAGCAAGTGCTCATAATCACCAAGCCCTCATATTCTCTTTTATCTCCATCTCTTTATGAAATCACATGAACCAATATTTTGATTACTTCCACAAACACTTACTAATAAGTTAATGTATACTAGGCAGCATTTTATATTTGTAGAATGTGTCATAAAGAAAGCAAGTGTGTTTTTTTTTACAGGACTTATATTGAATGTGTATGTTATTGAGGATTTAGTTAGAAAACAGAAGTGAGCATATTTAATTTAAAGGAATATTAGCTAATGATGTAACAGGGTGAATGCATGGTTGTTTATCCATGGATAGATTCATGCAATACCTGATTAATGAGTAAGACCTGAAGACAAAAATAAATAGTAACAGGCATACAGAATAGACAGTATAACACAGAAGAGAGCATGTCCATCCAAAGGAGAAGGCTGGGATGCTGACCCAGGACATGCCAAGAATTTAGTTTATTTGTCTTTGGCAGTGATTCATAACCTCCCCCCACCTTCCCATGTTCATTCTTTCTGCAGAGTCATGCAAATGTACTGACAGCTTCCTTGTGAAGGATCCAGCATGTGCTTTTGCAGACCACTTGACAGGCAGCTGTTGATATACGAAGTGGACCCTGCTGTATGCACTCAGAAATTTTCTTCATAATGGCAGGACTAAAAGAAATATGGTTCAAAAATAGAACCATCTTTCTTGAGATTCCTAAATTACAAATCTAAACTGGAGTCTTTGGCTAAGAAGACATGCTCAAGAAGTTCAGATTCAGTACTACAAACAGGGCAATTGAGGTGAATTTATAATTAATGGCAAAAAGTTGGAATGTGACACATTCATTTCTTTAGTTAAAACAAGAAAACATCCTTTTTTCCACTTATGTCCCTGCCTTTTGAGTACTATCGAAGTTGCAATCCATTCTTCAAAAGTAGAAAAGATGTCTTGTCTTAATAGTCATTTATTCCTCACTGACTATGTCAAATCACTCTTTACAACTTGTCACTGTGTTGTTGTATCTTATGGCTTCTAAATATATTATAAGGTTAGTCTGTGACAAACTGTATAGAAATTATTAACAAGCTCAGTGAAATGAAGAAGGATATGTAGGAAATATTAATAGCATATACATAAACATTCAAGGAAATAGGTTTAATTCTGTAATTTGAGTTTGTACTTGAGCTATGACTGTCATCTTTTTCTAACACCAGTCTAATTTCTCTTGTTTCAGTCAATCTCAGTTGACCAAGTTTTAGTTGAGTCACCAATCTTTCCTTCTCAAGACTCTGATTAGTCAATAGTACTGTGCTTTCTGGTTTGTCATTATTTTCTTATTTTCCCTTTAAGTATGAAACACACCTCAGTGAATTCACATGCCTCTCTATATAGTTCTTTATCCACCATTGTGAAGCATTTACCTGATTTATACCTGAAAACTAAGACCACTTTAGATGATAGGGAACCCTCTGATGGTGAAGGCATTGAACACCTAATAGGGAATTTCCAGAAATATTTTACAATTCATGAAAAAGTACTTTTCCTCATATGAGAAACATTTATTTACTGGGAACTGAGACCTCCAAGTAAGCAGAGCCTTAAAGCTCCCAGAAGAGAAAAGAAAATATTTCTTAGTCCCTTAAAATTGTGTAGTGAACTGAAACACTGCCCAACAATTTCATGACCCCTGGACTTAGATTTAAGGATGACAACAAGACACTATGATCGCTGATGGAATGCTCTGAAGCACAGTGCAATACTCTTTAGTTTTTTTTCTTAACACCATCAGTATTATTCAGGGTTATCTAGAGTCACATCTTGAGAATCACAGAATTTATAGAATTAATCTCTCCCTCCCTCCCTCCACCTCTCTGTTTTTGTCTCTCTATCTCTCTCTGTATATACACATGTATATGTATAATATATATGAATATTTTGGAATGATTTACAGGTTGCTGTCCAACAATGGCTAGTTGTGAATGAAAAGTCCAAGAATTTAGTAGTTTCTTAGTCCCACAAAGCTGGGCATCTCAGAAGGTCTTCTGCATATGCTGGAATCCCAAAGAAGTAGACTCCAATGCCAATGAAGAATTGAATGTGCTGACAAGGCAAGAGTAAGCTTGTGAAGAATGAACACACTCCTTTCCTTCTTCCATTGTCCTTTCCAGAGAAGGTGTGGACCAGATCAAAGGTGGGTCTTCCAACCTCAAAGTCTGGATTAAAGGTGACATCCAGTTTTATAATCTGGATCAGTCATGTCTTCTTTCCTCAACGTCCAGATCACAAGTGTGTTGTCCATCTCAGGATTACAGTTCATTCCAGATATAGTCAACTTGACAATAAAGAATAGCCATCACAATATAGTTTATGTTTTAGAAATTTATAGCATCTTCTAATTAAAATATTGGAAGTGAAGTTAGTGTATAAATTGCTACTCATGGCATCATAAATCTAAACTGTCATTTGCTATTAAATAAATTCTTTTACAAGCTGGTCATTAAAAATTCTGAGTTTGTGTGTAGATATCCCACAATATTTACTGACATGAATAGCTATTCCATGCTCAGAGTATTCACTTGTGCATTGTTTGTGGTAGTATAGGTTTAGTGTATCGATTTTAATCACTGGGAAGTGATGCTATATTAGAAGCTTTGATTTATGTTTGTGCTGTTGAGTAAAAGCCAGTTGGCAGAGGCTTTTGGACAGAATTGGTATGGGATATTTTTGATGTTGTGCTCAGGTGTAGCTTCTATACTTGCCATGGGCACTTTCTTCATTAGCAACTAAATATGCAAGAGATTTCAGGAAGATAAATCAATAACCCGAGTTTCTCTTAGGTGTTGCATAACCTTTATGAGCTTACTGAGGAAGGCTTGTGTTTTAGCGGGCATGCAGAGTACATGATAGTTTTATAGTCTATGCACAGCAAGATCATGAAACCTCTCTTCCACAGACTGACCTTTAATAATGTGCTTTCATTTCCTGCAGCTCCATAGAGTCAAGCTAGCAGGTGCTATTGGATAAATTAATATGTTTACATTTCTATTTATCTTTTCAAGAAAATGACAGTAATATATTATAATAAAATCTTCACATGAGAAAAAAAAGACTTTCCTCTTTAGTTGGAGCCTTAAATTTTAGGAATGCACTATCAGATGATGGTACCCCAATATGAAACTTTTTTGTGTATTTTGTAAATTTGTATTTGTGTATTTGTTTTTCTCAGTGAACATAGATAAAATTTGTGATAAAAAAGAAAGAAAATATTTTTTTCATTTATAATTTATCATTATTATTATTATGTATGGTCATGGGTATCCAAATCCAGGTCCTGTATATAGCAATTGCTATACCACTGAGTAACACCTCTAGGCCTAAAGACTGCTATTGAAAGTATCAAACCATGGGCTGGAGAGATGGCTTAGTGGTTAAGAGCACTGGTTGCTCTTCCAAAGGTCCTGAGTTTAATTCCCAGCAACCACATGGTTGCTCACAGCCATCTGTAATGGGATCTGGTGCCCTCTTCAGGCCTGCAGTCATATGTGCAGGCAGAATACTGTATACATAGTAAATAAACAAATCTTTTTTAAAAAAGAAAATATCAAACCTAACAGGTACATAGGTACATAATACCAAATGCATAGTGGATAAGTGTTCAACTTATATCCTATCTAGTGCTACTAAGTGTAACTGTAAGCATGGAGCCCAAGAACCTGGTTCCCCAAAGAGAAGTTGCCTGCAGAAATGAAATAGATTTATTCTAAATCTCTCAGTTTCTGAATTATGGTGCTTTCCAGGACTGCCATACACTGTATCTATTTGATAAGTCCATATTCAGTCTCATTAAATCTGCTATATCACAGAGTTTCTATGCTAGATCACTTTACCTTGCAACCTGGAGTTGCTGCAGAGCAAATCTGAGCCTGGTGATTCTGTAGACATGATCAAGTGGCAATTTCTAATACGCCATATATTTGCTCTAAAATTCAGAGACTGCAAACCATTGTGAGTCTGCATGCTTTCTACTGCAGTCAAGCAGTGTGAACTGCAGCAATTTATCTCAAGTATTATAAAAGAAATCATGACTTGCACCTCATCCTTGACCCCGTATGCCTCACTGAAATGGTAGGTTTCAGAATTTTGTGTGATTTCTTTCACTTTCTATTATTATTATATCACATAAGCTATTTGCAGCTTTCCTTCTTATCAGCTTCAAGTCAGCATGTTATCAGCATAAAGACCAGTGTGACATTTAAGGAATGTCAAGTGATAAAGGTCTTTGTACAGGATATTATGCCAGAGACCTGGGGGATTTCTGTAGCCTTGAGCTCAAACTGTGACGATTTTCTGGAGTGCAGATTAGTGTAGAGAAGCATGGATTCTCAGGCTAACATCTGAAGAGCAAATGCCTTCACGGATCTATTGCAGTCAAGATGCTGAATATGGAATAGGGACTTCAACTGGAGAGTCCACATGATTGTGTGTATTATACTCTAGAGGCTTGCTAAGACCCACCATCTGGGGATACTGAATAGTTCTGTTAAAGGACAACATGATTGACCTACTAGCCCTCTTCACATTCATCCTTGTTGGGATTCACTTTTGTTTTATTCTGATCACTATGATATTGCTGAAATCCCAAACAGATAGATGGTGGGTGTACCTTGCCTTTGATGATGAGATGTTTCTATAATATCTTTTGATAACAAATGATTATTTCATTTAATATTTCAAAGACTGTTCTTGATCAATAATGGAGAATATCTATCAATGATAAGAATGATTGATTCAGTCTCCATGCCTTAGTTAAAGGATACTTTCTAGGCTTTTTTGAGAATATATCCAGACTATGTTCATAGGTTTCAAATGATGAAAACTTCCCAATGTCCCTATGATTTTAAGAATATTTTTTCATGTAAAATTTAATCCTTATAAAAGTTAACTTCTATGTCCTTAAGATTTTTAAAGTCTCTCATCACACCATTCCTGAGACTTTAAGGATATTAATCTCCATAATAGGCCACACATAGTTCATTGTCACCAAAAGCCAACCAAGTAAACTTATACTTCCCTTTGCAACTTCCTGAAGGAACACCCTACATCTGGATTCTCTAATACCAGTGAGACAATACGCAATATAATATTGTATCTGAGGAAGGAGTACAGTATCAGTAGTTTCTGAATGGGGTATCTGAGAATTGTGAGAAAACTAAGGTCTCTAAATGTTAGCTTATGACGCTAGCCAAGAATCAGAGGGTAAAAGTTGGTTACTTTCTTCTGCAATGGTTCTAGTGAAGATACTGTCCTGTTTATAGTCATTGCTCCCATCACAGCAGCCCTGTGAAACAGACACTTGGATCACGAGGTCTTGTGCAGTTGTCATATCATTTCAGTGCACGGGAGGGGTAGTTCACTTGTCATGGTTATACTGCTTGTTTCAAACTACAAGATTCTCACCATGTCTATTTACTCTTGGCATTACAAAAAATTATCAAAAGCTTGATGACTTTAAACAAAAGCAAGTACTAGCTTACAATTTGGTTAGTCAGAAATACAATCTCATTTTATTGGGCTCTAGAATCAAGTTTTCAGGGGCACTTAGTGTTCTAGGTTTTGCATTTGCTAGAGGCCTCATGAGTTATTTTCCTTAGGACTCCTTTCTTTTGTCTTCACAGTCACAGCTTAATCATTTTGTAGTCACTTTTCCTACTCTGTCTTCTATCAC
Source organism: Dicrostonyx torquatus (assembly GCA_028555095.1). Taxonomy (NCBI): domain Eukaryota; kingdom Metazoa; phylum Chordata; class Mammalia; order Rodentia; family Cricetidae; genus Dicrostonyx; species Dicrostonyx torquatus. The sequence goes on along the minus strand of JAQHUG010000083.1, from coordinate 500,097 downwards.
TGAATCTTTTTCACTATATGTAGAATAAACTTTTGAAAACTCAAGAACTTCACTGGAGTACACATATGATTTGGATTAATGTTTCCATTTTAGAGTTGGTATTCTAAACCTTATCTATAATATAATCTTATCTATTAGTGACATGTTTTCAGATGAGACAGAATAAGAATGACATCCTTGAGGTAATATTACTCTATATGTTACAGAGTACTGAAGAACACAATAGATTACTTAGAGAGTGACTTCTCTCATTAAGTCAAGTAAGAACATCTAAGGAACGAGTGAATGTACACAAGGGCCTTCCTCATTTTGAGATGAACTTCATTATAAAAGGAAAACTATAAATATGGAGATGAGTCTAACTTGTCCTACTCCTCAACATTTTCTCTAGTGAGAGATAAGGCAATTAAGCATGTTTTAATTTTATATGTCCTACATATAATATGGCATGATGCTGTGATAAAAATGTTTTATTAAGTGACTAATTTGCTGAATAAGTACCAATGATATATTAATTTGAAAGAGAGAATCTCATAAGACCCCACCCTTACAAAAGGACTACAGGTAACAAGAGTAAGTCTTCCTCTAGATGCCCTTGACTGATTATCTAGTATCAAATGGTCAGGCCTGAAATCATATACATACAAGCACACTAAACATACTCAGTCAGTTGTATTTATGTATAATAGTAAGAATTAAGGTAAACGAGTCAATGAATTTGAGAGGTAGCTTGGTGGGTGAAATGGGAGTGATAAAAGGGAGGAATAGGGAGAGAGCAACAATCTTATTAGACATTAATTTGAAAAATAAAGAAGTGCCTGAATTACAAGAAGAAACCTCTTAGGCAACATTAGCAAGTAATTCCACAGTATTCAAGAGACAGCTACACATTGATCTGCAGGCAAAATATTGCAAAGCCAACCTTTATCCTACATGAGAACAAATATAGTATTTTTTCAAAGGATTAAGAAAGAATGTCTCAGTGATTGAGAAGAAAGGAATACAGTAGTTTTCAGGGACAAGAAAAGGTCAGACTCTCTAGCCTATAAAACAATGACAGATATTTTGAGTTTTCATTAAAGTAGAACATAATTAACTAGCATGCTTGGACAAGATAGAAGTCTGGCTGATTTATATATTTTTCAATTCCTCTTGTTGCTTTCTAGAAAATAGGTGGTGGTTACAATGGTGAGCCATAAGCTTCATATTTATTTGTGTGCATTTTGAGTATGAGTTCTTTGACTGCAGAGAACATATCATTGCTTTTGTTAGAATTTTTTTGATTCTGGCATAATATTCAAAACATGATGTTTATTTTGCAAAATTGACCATATAAAGTATTACATAAATGCTTGTGTAAATTAATTTAAATTAAACAAAATTGTGTTTTGGTTGGGATTTTTTCATGTATGAGAAACTCATTCTCATTGAAGAGAACTGTATTAAAAAAAACTTTCCTCTGGGTAAGGCTCATCTACATGGTGATAACAAGATGTGGAGAGTAACAGTGCAGCAGGCTCAACACTCTGACTAGCACATTGGAGAACTGTAAAAATGAACATCTATGTGCTATTTTCAATTTTGAGTTTTCTTACACACATCACTGAGGTGGAAACAAAGTAAGCAAAATGGATGTACCACTTCATAATGCATAATTTAACAGGCATAACAAGCAAGAATGACTTAAAAATAAAGCAAAAGCATCATGTTTCTCCCTGCTGAAAAGAGGTCAAAGTTGTTTTATTTATTCACAACTCATGCTCTTATTCTTTGCACCTTTTCACTTCCTGGAACATAAGTTTTTTTCCAAGCTACATCCCAGACGTTTTTGAGAACTGAGAATAGTATAGAGCACAAACATGCCAGCACCTAGATTCATATGATACTTTCACCTAGATAGCCATGAGTTTAAAAAATAAGGTGCAGGACTTGTAGAGGAGATATCAAAGAATGAAATATGAACTGATTGCCATTGACATAGTCCAAAGTATTATATAGTAACTTGGATCTTGGCTTTCTTTATTCTTGAGTTTAAAAATTTCAGCTTCACCTCAATTAAATTTATCTCCTAGTTTGTTTCCTCTTTTGTTTATTTTTTATATTTTAACTCCTTTTCATATTATTAAAATCTTGTTTATCCATATTCTTATTTCTGAATTTAGTAGATCAACTTTATTTCCACACCTCTCCTTAACATTGATACTGATGTGGGATAGTCTCTGTATGGTGTGAATAAGTTTTATTACCATAGGTTAATAAAGAAACTGATTTGGCATTTAGCCAGGCATAATAGAGCCAGGTAAAGAATTCAAACAGAAACAGGGAGAAAAATGGTAGAGTCAGAGAGACACCAGCAGCCAACAAAGAAGCAAGATCTGAGGTAACAAGCCATGAGTCATGTAGTAAAATATGGACTAATTTAAAATAGGTTAATTTAAGTTAATAATAAGCCTGAGCTAATAAGCCAAACAGCTTGTCATTATTATCAAGCCTCACAGTGGTTATTTGGGAACTGATGAGTGGGAGAGAAACCTCTAAAATGATCGTTTCTTCCTATCATGAAATTTATTGTCCTTATCCTAAATATTTTCTTCAGACACTCAAAAATTGTGATCTCACTTACTTCTTCTAATGTCATTATTCTCCTTGAGGTTGGTTTAAGGGATAGAGCATAGAAGAGGCAAAAATCTGAGCACTTGAATGACTTGAGTAGCTAAGATGCCCTGTGAAGATCTGGGGAAGTTTGCTGACAGAGGTAAATATAAATTTTAAGATGAGGAGTCATGTTAATTGTGAAAAAGATTTTACAGATTTTTGAACCAAAATATGAGAAATAAATGATACAAGAAGAATGTTAAATTTTAAATACTTAATGTGGACATTTGTGGTGATGTGGAGAGCTAAACTATAGCAGTCATGTTCTGCGCATAAGACAATGTAAAGTCCAGCCATCTTATTCAGTAACTAATGCACATGTACACTGGGTGTGCTCAAGACAATGCCAGATCCAACCACCTTATTCAACAGCTAATGCACATATTCACTGAGAGTGCACAAGGCAACACAAAATCCAACCGTCTTATTCAGTAACTAATGCACATGTACACTGGGTGTTCTCAAGACAATGCCAAATCCAACCACCTTGTTCAGTAGTTAATGCACATATACACTGAGAGTGCATAAGGCAACACAAAATCCAGCCATCTTATTCAGTAGCTAATACACGGCTCATGACAACATAAACTGCAGGCATCATATTAACTACCATATGCACATATACAACAAGGAGACAAAGACAACATGGCAGAAGAAATTGCAATTGATTATATCAAGTATTCATTCCTTTATTTTTAAAGCAGCAACAACAAAAAAAACATTAATGGTACTTGATTTAATTCAGGCATACAGGATCAATCAGATTTATCATACATCATTTCTTCTTATTCTATTTATGCAATGTCTTTATGGTCAGGTTATATACTAGCTTTAATAACTCTGACTTATTGTAGTGATATTTCATTTGTATTTTAATAAACAAAGCTTGCCTGAAGGTCAGTGCAAAGCAGTCACACTAATTAGTCATACAGGTGAGGGAGTGGATGCACACACCTTTAGTCCCAGCAGCCACACTTGTTTAGCCACAGAGGCTGGGTGCTGATAGTGCATCCTTTAATCCCAGCACTAGAGAGGAATATAAGGCAGGATGAGACAGGAAGTTGCTCTCTTTCAGTCTGAGGATTTCTTAGAGGTAAGAGCTCACTGAATTGACTTGGCTATTTTGCTTTTCTGATCTTTAGGCAAGCTTTACTTTTTAAAATACAAATGAAATATTACTACATATTATTAAGAAAAATTTAAGTTAATGTAAACACATAAATTCATGTTCTTCCTTCCCCTTGTTTTTCTTTCCTTTAATTGAAAATATCAAACTTTACCCTCTAATATAAACTTTTTAAGTAATGTCTTCAAATCCAAATCATAGTATTGGATTTCTACAGTATTTTCCATGGTTATTGTAAAAACAAATAAATTTCTCTGAGTTGCTATTCTTTATTTTTTGTCAAATTAATTCCAAGGACACTTTTTTTGATATTTCAAAACAGGGTTTCTCTGTAGCTTTGGAGACTGTCCTAGAACTAGCTCTTGTAGACCAGACTGGCCTTGAACTCACAGAGATCTGCCTGCCCCTGCCTTCCAAGTGTTGGGACTAAAGGCGTGCGCTACCACTGCTCAGCTTTAACTTCTAGTTTTCTAATATATTTTGTTGTTATTATAAATGTCCTGTTATTTTAACAGTATTTGTTCTACCTTTGTGGGACTATTTAATAATGATATGGAATACATCTTTAGTGTTTTCTGAAGAATATTTTATATATTTTTAAAGCATGGGATGTGAATAATGTATAAATTCTCATGTTGAAATGGAAAGTATGTATACATATGTCTATGGATTTTTGCACATTTCATTACAACAGCTCTCTCACTGCTGTTGGTCACTAACCGTACCATGTGTACAGTACTTACCTGATCACACAGGCAAGTCAATGAATAGTTTGTCATATTCATAGCTCCCCAATTTAACCTAGTTGCTTCCTAGATATTATTCTCTCTTATCCATTGCAAAAGTTCAAAGTCGATTTTGAGTAACTACAAATATAATATCAAATATTTAAGTCAAAGGAGTTTTAAGGAGGATAATTATGTGTTGTAAATACTGAGTATAGAGAACTCTTCTAATTAATAGTGTGTTCAGTTTGTTCTCACTTGTATATGGTTCTTCAGGTGACAATGTAAGAGACTACTTAAAAGGCTTCTACTATGAAATAAGTCACACCTGACTTTCTGACTAACAGATGATTTCATTTTGCTTGTTAAACTTATAATGAGTATGGCATATGGCAGAAAACCTTTTTAATTAAAAGATTCCTGATATAATTAACCTACTAGAATCAATCTAGAAAATTTAAGAATGCTTCCTAGTTAAGAATAAACCATAGCCATGTGGGTAGTTTGGCAAATTTTAGACAACCCCAAACTCTTTAAAAAATTAATTTAGAAAAGGAAAGAAAAGGAATACAACTGAAAAAAAAAAAAACTCTAAATCTTATGAAGCAATAAAACAATCTGAGAAAAATCAGCCAACTTTATATATTTGCATATGAAGAATGACCAATGATTCAAAACAAAATGAAGGAAAATTTACAATTTAGCTCATGGTCTGCCTAGCATGGTGTATATGTATCAAACAATATACAATAAATTTCAGGGACAGTTAAGCTTCAGGTCTGGTGGTTAAATCAGAGGTGGACCCCCACTGCAGATAGATATATTGTTGGAATGATAAAAACACTGAAGTAAAAGTGTCGTATCCTACTTTAAGCATCTGACTTCAGAAGAAAAGGAAACAGTGGGGGAGATAACAAGTGGTGATAGGAACAGAAAAGAACTAATCTCAGAGCCAAAAATAAAAGGAAGAATCAAAGCAAAGCCACCTGTGTGACCTAGTTGAACAATCCCGGGGTGAAATGAATCAATCCAACTTACAATTTGTGGTCGAGCTGCAGAAATGGATCTGGAAAAATCAAAGGGGATTGGTCAAAGGAGGGGGAGAAAGAGGCGGCTGGGGAGTCATTTGATCAAGCTCTGCATTGCTCCATCAGATGAGCAAATCAAGCAGCTTTACTGGGAATTGCTGGCAGATTTATAGATTTTAATTCTGTTGAAACGCACATGTTCATTTTAGTGAAGAATGGAGTCAGACAGACAATGTGACCTGGTGCATTTAATATGTAGTTATCAAACTTTCAACTTTATCCCTTTACTCCAAAGTCTTGGAAATCCAGAAATTATAGATAACATTTAGCAAGTAAAATTAAATAATTAGAATTACAAACAAACATTGATGGTTTTGAATATTTAGATATATATTTAAAGCCTAAATAGGTTTTGTTGGAATCATTTAATAGACAGTATAAGATTCTTTTAATGTTAGGACTTATTTTAATTTATAACCTCCTTCATTCACTCTCTTCACAATGGAAAGTAGTACTTTAGAATAAAATTTGCATAACTGTACATCTCATGAGTCTAGCAAATTTTACCTTGAGAACATGTTTAAATAAATAAAAAAGACCTACTTCCAAGATAAAAGATAAAAACTCAAGATAATCTTAGGACTCATTATCTCTATTATCAAATATTATGAAATAATAATATTAAGAATTTCATTAAATATTTCCATAAGGTTTATTCAAAGATGTGCATGCAAATGAAATAAATGACTTCTAAGTACATAGAGAGCATGCCATTGAATACCTTAAAGTGTTTCTATTATGTACTGGGGCCATCTAAGTAAGAAGCTTAAAAATTGATTAGCAATTGCTTCTTAACAAACTTATTCACATTGTTCATGTGTTCTTAGATGGGATTTGAAGAGTTTGGATTCATGCAGAGCAACTAGTTTACTATATCAGGGTGATTATTATGTGAACTTAACAAATATATGACCCTGATTACATTTCCTATTCAGTCAACCTTACATGTAAATGTAACCAAACAAGCATTGGTCATGATCAGGAGTAATATCAACATAATGAAAATGTACGTGTGCATTTATGGAAGCTACGTGTTTTTGTTGTTGTTTTCTGCTTGTTTTTAGTCTTTATTTATTTTTGTTTTATGCATATGAGTATTTTATTTCTATTAAGTACATGTACCATATGCACACCGGTAAAGAGAGAAGACTACATCAAATCCCCTTAAACTAGAGTTACAGAAGGTTGGGAGCAGTTATGTGGACTCTGGGAACAAAACATTGGCCTCTATGAGGACAAGTGCTACTAACCTCTAAGCTATCTTAGATATGCCTTCTTGTTCCACTTATATAACATTATGAAATAATTAAATTTAATGCATATAATTTGAAAAAAGAACTAAGGTTCTTTCAACACATAGAACCGAGTTAATTCAGACAATTTCACTTGTCAGTGAAGCCAAACAATAAATAAGCAGATAAATAAAGTTGTATATAGGAAGAGCTTGATTGGACCTTCCTTGGGATTTCCATATGTGGCTTCGATCTGAACAGGTACAACTTTGTACTGACTGACATTCTGTTACTGTGCTGGTGGTTATCTATGTATTATGAAAATATACATGCATTCAAGTTTCAGGATTTCTACCCACTAAGTTACAGTACAGATGTCTATATGGAAATTCACAGTAATAAATTGCTTTCATTCAAATTGGTTTAATTAACATTTTGTATGGAAAACAAAATTTAGAGTGTGGTATCTCAATTTTGTAGTGTTTAGTGTATATCTATGAAGGATATTAGGAAATAAGCAGGACTTTATGTTAGTATAGATGAAATGATCTTGAAGGCTGCTTAGCTGAGCATTAGTTGTTTTACCTTCAAAATATTATAGAGATAGATAAAGCAAAATCTATAGAATTACTAAGGACAAACTTTTTTTATTGTTAAAAGAAAAATTTACATTTACTCCCCTTGTTCCCGGCCCTCC
>JAQHUG010000083.1:478803-488874 GCA_028555095.1 Dicrostonyx torquatus | reverse complement strand
TAATGTGTGCTTTCTCCATTTTCTTTGTATGGGCACTAAGTGCTATGAACTTTCCTCTTAGCGCTGCTTCTTTATTTCGTTGAATGGAAAGCACAGTACTCAGTAAACCATTTTCCCAATAGCCAAAGACAAACTTTATTAAAATATATCACAGATCTGTTTACAAATATATATATATCATGTATTAAATAAATATAACTATAAGTACATAAATTCAATTAAAATGCACTTTTAGGATTTTAGAGAAAATCTAGATAATATGATGCATTATTATGGATACTATTAATATCATATTAATGCAGTATATGAATATATAATACAATTTGAGCTTCTTTTTATGGATTCAATTGTGTTCCAGGTTCTATATTCATGCCATTATATTACAATCCATTTAAATTCTACATATTCTTATTATTCTCCTTCATTAATGGGAAAATAGCAGGCTCGAAGCTTGTATTACTTATAATGCATTTTCAAACTCAGATAGTGTAACATCGATGTCCTTCATTATTTTTCTAAGCATCTGCAGATTTATACAAAACTACTTGTGGAAACACTAGCAGATAAAATCCTTTAGCCATAATGATTCAGACTGATAGTAGACAGTGCAGGTGATAATTACTAAAGTATTTTAAAGTTCATCTGAACACAAATTATGAGTAATTTATGGTGGTACAAATAGAAAATTAAACAGTACAAAAGAAAATGTTAATTTAGAATTGCTCCACTAGGGCCAGTCCCTGGACATCAAGTAGTTATAAAACATGAAAAAGAGATACATATATTCATCTTTTTAAATACCATTTTTCATAACAGTACAAAAGAGATAGCATCCATAATTTGCTGAATGAAGGTTCTCTGATGACAACTGGGCTAGGCACCAATCTATAACAGAATATTTTAGGCATCATTCCATTGACATTTTTTCTGCAGTCTGGCTTGGTTCTATCCTAGGTCTCCAGGTCATCCAGTCTTTGGGTCCTGGTGCTCCAGGCAGTTTCAAGTGTGGGGTTACTCTCCTGGGCTTTAGGTTAAACCAGTCTTTGGTTGGCTACTGTACAGCCACGACATTAGGTGGAGTTAGGGAAAGCTGCAGATGATGGAGAGACAGGATTCTAGGAGGCAGGGTGGTCAATGACACTGCAAGAAAACACACAAAATCAACTAACCTGGGGTCATAGGTTGTAGGCAGAAGCTGCTCATTCATTCCCAGCTGCCTAGCCTGAAATAATCACACAGAAACTATATTAATTAAAATAATGCTTGGCCTATTATCTTGGGCTTCTTATTAACTAACTCTTATAACTTAAATTAACCCAATCCTATTATTTTATGTTTTATCATGAGGCTCGTGGTTTACCATAAAGTTCCAGGCATCTGTATCCTTCAGCAGCTACATGGTGTCTTTCTGACTATGCCTTCTTTCTCTCCATTTCTGTTTAGATTTCCCACTTGAATATATTTTACCCTGCCATAGGCTCAAAGAAGATTCTTTATTAACCAGTGGTAATAAAACATATTCACAGCATACAGAGGAATATCCCACATCAACAGGATCTCACAGAGACTGAACCCACAACTAGATAGCCTACACGGGAATGACCTAGGTCTCTACATATACGTTATGGTTGTATAGCTTGGTCTTCTTGTGGGACTCCTAACAGTGGGATCAGGGCTGTCTTTGCTGGTATTCAAGATTCTACTCCTCATACTGAGTAGCCCTTCCCAGCCTGAATACATTGGGAGGTATTTAGCCTTACTGCAGCTTGATATGCCATGTTTTGTTGATATCCAAGAGAGGCCTGCTCTTTCCTGGACAGAAATGGAAGAGGAATCAATGGGATGTGGGGACAAAGGGAACTGTGACAGAAGGATGTAGGGGGAGGGACTGGAAGGAGAGGAGGAAGAGGAAACTGGGCAAAGATGTAAAACAAACAAGTAAATAGACAAATAAATAGAGATAGCATACAATTATTTTGGAAGTAGCATGCAACATATATGTGAAAAGGAAAGGACAAAGAAGCCAAAAGTTTCCAAGTCAAATGCATCAGTGAATATGGTAAAAATCTAATAAATTATGAAGCACATCTGATTTTTAAAGTTTAAAGCTTAGTTTTCACAAAGACTTTATTCAACAAATTGAAGGGTAGTTTGACATTTGAATGATCAGGAGGTAGGAACTTTAGTTAATGTTGCCTTCATGACTTTGTTTGATTTTTTTTTTGTTTCCTCCCAATGCAATAGTCAGCTCTGAAAAAAATGCAGAAAAGTAAAGTGTGGATGTTAGTAACTATGGAAATCAGTTCAAGAAACCTAGAAATATTGGAAGTTCTTATGTATACAGATGGAGGCCCATAGAGTATTTGAGGGCACAGAGATAGCTTGAGAAAACAATTTGATTGTGCTGTACTATGGTTCCTTTTTTTCTTTCCTCTTGTTCATCTTTTCTCTACCATTGTCTGATCACATGAATCCAAATAAACCCATTTGGTAGAGATGCATTAAATTTGAAACACCAAAGAGCAAAATTGTACATTGTCAAATGTCTGTCTGCAGATATATTTTAAAATTATTTAATTTTATTATGGACCATATCTTGCATTTCCAGATTCAGATGTAAAATTATAGAGAACAATGGAATTAAACTACACAAGCAGCTAAGTAGTAATGGGTTGAAAGGTATAAATATCCCTTTGGTTTTCTGAAGGCATTATCTATGAAATGAGTGGTCATAGATGGCATATGACTAAAGACACACTCAAATATGGCATCTCCTGCATAAATTTCAGAGTAAGAGAAAAACATCATCTACTCCTAGAACTCAATAAATGCCATATGTATTAATATTTTAAAGTTTTTTAAATGTATTCTAGTATATGCAAATGGATAGAGACATTTTTAGTTATGTAGTAAAAATCATAATAAATCCTGTACTGATGAGCTTTGGAAGGATCCCCACCCACACACAGATAGAAGACCAGCTAAACAAAGGAACCCCATCAACTGTTTTTATTTTTTGCTTTTTTATTTCAAGACAAGTTTTCTCTGTAGCTTTGGAGCCTGTCCTGGAACTAGCTCTTGTAAAGCAGGATGGCCTTATACTCACAGAGATCCATCTGCCTCGGTTTCCAGAGTGCTGGGATAAAAGGTGTGCGCTACCACCTCCCGGTGTCAATCAACTGTTCTAAGAGCATTTCAGTTCTTAAGCTAGGCAGTGTCTTTCCAGGTGATTTTTATTACTCTATATACTTTGCCTTCCTAAATATTTAATAATAATTCAAGTGAACCAGAATAAATATGAGGTAAGAGAACATTATGGGTTGAAAGATTGGTCTCTTTTTCTGCAGTAATATTTTATATTCTGTCTGAGAGGCAGAGCACAGCTGGTCAATCAGTCTTTGTAGAGGCTAAGCACATTTTATTATGCTTCAAAACTTGGAGAGAAGAGGCCTGTAACTATTTTTGGACCATTTACATTACACATTTGAGTTAATATCTGTGGTATATCACTCATTTTCAGATAAATAAACTAACTACTGACAATCCTGACCATTTCAGTTCAGGGCAGATGGCTTTAGGGTCAATAAATCTGACAGAAATAAACTAAGTAACCCTTTTGCTCAGCAGTTCTTAGCACACTCTGATAGATACTGTGAAACTAGGTCTGGGAGTCTCAGGCTGTTTGTATGTACATAGGACAGTAAATGCGGTCATGAAAATGATGTTTTATAATGCAAATGATTATTTTGTAAACATAAATGAGCCTATAAATTTCAACTTTGTCAAATTTTAAAAATGTTAACAAGGAAGTAAAATACATGCAGCTTAAGAAAATACATGGAATTTATTTTGCTATTATAACAAAGTATTTATTTGTAGGGAACTAGATACATGCTTCTTGTGTGTTAACATGGTGAATCTTTGCAGCCCATTTATCAGTAGATACATGTTCTTTCTTATGGATGAGGAAACTGATTTCAATGGTCACGTTAATAAACTGTTGGTTTTGATGATGTGCTAAGTACATCCACAGTAGTAGTCAAAAACAATGACATCTTGAAATTATCAAGCAAATGGAAACTAGAAAAAAACCATGCCAAGTGAGGTAACCCCATTCCAGATAGACAAACATAATATGTAACATGGTATGTACTCACTCATAAATGGATATTAGAAACAAAATAAAGGACAACCAGCCTACAGTCCACAATCTCAGATAAGCTAGGTAACAAGGAGAACCCTACAAGAGACATACATAGAGCCCCCTGGGAAGGGGAAACAAGAACTCCTGAGAAATTTGGAAGGAGTGGGAAGAAGGGAGGGTAGAAGGGGAGGTGGAAGAGAGCAGAAGAGGGAGGAGGAGAACATAAGGGAATGGAATGCTCAAGAGGGGGAAATGACAGTAAGGGAGAGAAAAAATATATATTGAGGTAGCCATTAAAGTGCTAGAGAGAGCCTCGTGGTGGTGGCCCATGCCTTTAATCCTAGCACTCAGGCAGCAGGGGCAGGTGGATCTCTGTGAGTTCGTGGGCAGCCTGGTCTAAAAGAACTTGTTCCAGGACAGGCTGCAAAACTACAGAGAAATTCTATCTCGTTAATTTTCCTTCAGCTAGATAGATAGTAATATATATATATATATATATATATATATATATATATACAGACAGATAGATACATACATACATACACACATACATGCATACATACATAGATAGAAGTGTTAGGGAGAAACATGGCACTAGGAAAAGCCCCAGAATCTTACAGATATTATCCCAGCTAAGTCTCTAAACAACAGTGGAGAGGATGTCTAATCAGATTGATTACTTCTTCTCTAATCAGATTGATGACTACCTTAGTTATCATCAAAATACCTTCAAACAGCATCTGATGAAAGCAAATACAGAGACCTACAGCGAATCACTGGGCTGAGCTACCAGAGAGCAGTTCAAGCGAGAGAGAAATGAGAATATGAGCAAAGGGATCAAGACCATGATAGTGATACCCACATAAACAGTTGACCTGAGCTTAGTGGGAGCTCACTGACTCTGGACTGATAGTGGGGGAGGGACCTGCACAGAACTAAACTAGGCCCACTGACTGTAGGGGACAGTTGTGAGGTTTGAGCAGTCTATGGAGCCACTGGCAATGGGACCAGTAACTGGCGGCTAGGAGCACATTCTCTTTGGAGGGATACATTGTTCAACCTAGATATAGGGGGAAGGGCCTTGGTTTTGCCTGTGAAGTCAGACACTTCCATGGGAAGTCTTACACTTTCTGAGGAGTGAATGGAGTGGGGGAAGGGTGGAGGATTAGGAGGGAAGGAGTGAGAATGGGGATAGATATATAAATGAGAAAATATTCTTTTTAAGAATTTTTTAAAAAAAGGAAAAAAATGAGGAACTTCTATTTCCAAGTATTTCAGGGTAACACATATCACGGGTATTGATTTTAATAGTTTTCCAGTTTTCACTAGACTCTGACGACTGTCAATGCAAATAGGGTTATCTCCTGCCCCCTGGTTAAAAATTAACTTTGGTTCTATTTCTAGGGCTAATGTATTGCTGTTGCTGTTGTAGTTTTTGTTGCTGTTAAATGGGAATCACACTTGTCACATTATTTTGTGGGTTAGTTTTTTTTTTTTAATCTCTTTTTTTGAGTTTTTGACACAGTGTTTTTCTGAGTTGCCATGCCTGCCCTGAAATTCACTTTGTAGACCAGACTGGACTCAGACTCTGAGATCAACCTGCCTCTGCCTCGCATAGGCTGGGATTAAAGATATGGGCCATACCCTCTCTCCACTTTTCCTCTAACACAATAATCCGTTCATGTTGTTGGAAGTCTTAGCAGTTCATCAGTTGCTATTGGTACATGAATAAAATAAAATTCACTTCCTTTTTGATAAACTCGTGTTGTATACATATTAGCTGATACAGATAAAACTGTTAAAATGTCGTAACTTATATTTAAGTATGAATTTTATTTAGGTATAAATCTAGAAAAATGGAAAGTTTCCAGGGCCATGAAGTATCTTGGAATCCAGTTGAGAAAAATTTTCTTAAATTATTGTTTTCATTTAATTAACTTATTTCATAGAGAAGTCTTTGCACAGCTTGTGAGCGTGTATCACATTGGTAAACATTTCTCTTTTCATTTTCTGAATGTGGAATAATAGTACTTCTTGATGGTTTTTACTCTGAGTTTTGCATAGCTAAAGAAATCTATCACATTTTCTCAATTTTTGCCACTTCATTTTTCCTGTTTTTGAGAAGTTTAGAAATTTATTAGTTGAGAATTTCATATATTGTATTTTAATCATATTCATTCCCCTCTCCCAATGTCTCTCAGATCTAGCTTTCTTTCCTACTCATCCAAATTTGTATCCCCTTTTATTTTATTTGAAGACAGTTAAAATTATGATCTTTTCCCATTTTAATGGGAATTTCAGAGTTTCTATTTATTTTTTAACAGTTAAAAACTGTCAAAATTATTTTAACAATGAAGACTGCTTTAACAGTAAAAACTGTTAAAATTCTGTAATTGAAGTTTAAATATATACAATATAAATTATATACATATAGAGGAAGTTGTGTACATTCAGTATAATACACACTAATAAATACATATAAGGTAATGTAACTCATATAGATCCCACTATTCTGGGCTTAGGGGATGACTTTTATTTTTAATTGAAAGAAAACTATGAAATATATTTTTGTTTTGCTTTTCCCTCCTGCATCTCCTACCAAATGGTTCCCACCTTTCTGTTTCTTTCTTTCTTCCTTCCTCCCTCCCTTCCTTCCACCCCTATCTCTCTTTCCTCTTTGTTTTATCTTCCTTCCTTCTTTCTTCCCTCTCTCTCTCTTTCTTTCATAACCAAATAGACAAGTAAATAAATCCATGAATAAAATCATCATTACAAAACAAAAACAAGAAGAAACATATATACATACACACAATTTAAAAATCATAAAATGCAAGAAAAAGATTCATCAGACAAAAGAAAAAAATACCATAAGAAACCTATATGAGATAGGAATTCCACAAAAATACCATTGAGGTCAATTTCTGTTGGTCATCTACAAAGAGGCGAGTTTCTTGTTTTAAACCTAACTTGCTCCTTTCCTAGGAGTGCCCCTCTAGGTTTCCTGGTTTCCGTGGTTCCCGTTAACTGCTCTCGGATTCATTCTTTTCCTGTCGTATTTGAAGTTTGTTAGATGTGTTTGGCAGGCAGACTGAAGAGACAGATTTCCCAAATCTAGGCTCTTTCACTCATGGTTACCAGAAGTCACACAAGGAAGTAAACTACACACAGGTCTCATTCTACTTACATGACAAAAAAATGCCCTACTATCAATCTTATTTCAAATATGTGAATGTTTGGTAAATTTTGTGCCAGTCACCGCAGTCACATGATTAACCCAAAATAATTATTCTTGGCATAAACCGTGTTCATTACACATCAGAGAGGATTAGTCTGTCTGTTTCACTATCACTGATAAGACACAGCTCTCCCAGGAGTCTTCCTGCAACTATGGGAAAGTTACCAAGACCCTTCATGTACCCAAGGTTTTAGTTACAATATTTATCTTCTCGACACCAGTAGACTTCCAAAACCTTTCTCACATATCTTGGCCTGTCTATGTTAACATTTGACTCTGGGAACAACATTCAAATAAATTAGGCTAACTCTCATGAGTGCCATGGTCTTCAATGGCCGGGTGCGTGGTTATCCCTGATTCTCACATTTTATATTCTTTCTAAATTTGTGAGGGTTGGACTTTTTCAGATTTCCACATTTAAATCACAACTTTTGTTTGTTTTACTTTTCTTGGTCATGATGGTGAGAATTATCCTTATTCAACTATTTCCACTGAGTCTAAAGGACCTTCCTTATTGATCTTGTTAGGTACCTGGCAGGGGACTTCCTCTGTCTAGGAAGTATGATTTAAAATTCACTATTACCAAGTATTATACTTTTTATAAAGTTAGAAATTAAACAAGTAAAAACTGTAATCCATATTGGGTGCTCAGCTATATCTCAGCAATCTGTAATAAATCGAAAGGATGTATGTATAAGGTATGCATTTTCAAACAATTTTCAAAAGCCTTCAATATAGGACAGCCGAGATTAAGATTTTGATTGTTTGCATGTTGTATATGATGAGAATCTTTAATATTAAAAATGGTAACAACTAAACTGAATGAGTTCATGCCACATCTTGGTCCTACTCAGGCTTTCTTAGATACTGTTAAGTGTGACTTCTTAATGGACACATGAGAACACTATTACAAACACAATGTGTGGGTAAAGTGACTCCCTGTATATATCTACACTTGTGTCTATCATCTATGTACTCTTAACATTAAACATGGGTTGCATGGAGTTGTTATGTTTTCGCTATTCAATTTACATATTTTAATTTTATGTATATGGGTGGTTTGCCTGTGTGTGTGTATATATATATATATTCACTACCTGAATGTCTGTTGTCTAAGTAGGCCAGAAAAGTCTATGGATCTCTCCTGGGACTGGAATTATAGATTGTTGTGAGCTGCCATGTTGACATAAGTAATAAACCTGTAACTTTTAAAAGACAAGCCAATGCTCTTAACACTGAACATCACTCAAGATCCTCCCTTTGTTATTAAAAAAATAGTGCTGACATTTTAAAACTTATGGGGCTATTTCTCAATAAATTCTACAACTGGCTATGTGGGTTTTATCTCACTAAAAAATAAGTTAGAAAATCTATCCACTCTCTATTACCTAACACAATGACTAAAAAATAGGAAACTGTATTTGTTGAACTTAATTTTTTAAAAACAATAACCTTATTAATTAGTCAAGAAATCATAGATTTGAAAGAAAATGTTTCAATTACTAACATAATCACTACTTATAAGGGCATGATATACACAATCCAATATTACAACTAATATATATTAACAGATGAATTATGGTTTATTATTATTTATTATGTACTACTATTAATGTTGGTTGAGTGGAGAGTATATTTGGAACTTTATATACATTAGAAAAACATGTCAGTGAACTACAGCTTTAGTTTTATAATTTTATTTCTATAGATAATAAAGTGATATTTTTCCATTTCTTAAGTTAGTACAATGTCTGAATCCTTGTTATAAAACTGTGGGCTACTGATAGCTGGTGTGAGAGAGGTAGTCTTCCATAAATGTGTTGCACTGTGCATGTAGACCATACTTTAGTAGAATTTCAAGCATTTAAGAGGGTCAGGAGAGCACAGACTACATTTAAGATGAAAAACTACAAAGTTGGGTTGATGAACAAGGTAGATCAAGGAGGGGTTGGGACAAGAGATAAATATGATCAAAATACAATGGACAGAATTGTCAAATAACTAATGAAACATGATAAAAAAACAGGCTTTGAAACATTTCTTTTGCATTTTTAATTTTGTCATTTCTATATCTTGCTGTTTATTTTTAAAATATACAAATCAATTTAAATTGGGGAAGACATCAGACAGCTTTTGCAGTTCAAAATGCTAAGTCCTCAAAAAAAAATCTCTTTATTATTTTAGCAATGGATTGGGCACTTGTCATGTCTAATGCTGGTTCTTCAAATTATGAACAACTTCTGGGTAATTATCTGTAATTCTCAATTTTATTCTTTCACACACATAAAAATCAGAAGAAGAAATTTTAAGAAGATATAGTAGGTAACACTCCTCACAGGGACCAGAGGAAAGTGTGTGTGCTGTAAGTGTTCTTTTTCCTGTTTATTATTTCCTGGATGCTCCGGTTTTCTGCAAACTGTGTAACTTAAACATAAGTAAAAGCAAAACTGTTTGTCTGAAGATACATAAATTATTACAATGCACAGTATCATGTATTGTTTGTGGATATATAGTCTACTGAAAATGACTTTCTGACATATAGTACCCTTTACACTTGTTGCTGAAAGATGCTGTTAAGGAGTATAAGTTGTTTTATTCTTTATTTTTTTATTTTTTTTAATTTTTATTGTTAAAAGAAAAATTTACATTTACTCCCCTTGTTCCCGGCCCTCCCGCTCCCCCACTACCCCAC
>JAQHUG010000083.1:417624-439240 GCA_028555095.1 Dicrostonyx torquatus | reverse complement strand
ACACACACACACACACACACACACACACACACACACACACACACGCTACATAAATAAAAGTGTAATTATTTTTCTAAAAAAAAAGAATATATTCCCCCATCTATTCCCTTACTCTATAATGCCTGTGGTTATCTGGATTGTAGCTTGCCCACATTAATACAAGCAAATATATACCATACCTGTGTTTTAGGGTCTAGGTTTCCTCACTTGGGATCTTTCCTAATTCTATCCATTTCCTTGTAAATTTACAATATCATTTTTATTAACCATCTGAATAAAATATTCCTCTGTGTAAAAAAAATAAATAAACATAGTTGAACAATGCCTTTGCAGTATGATTGAACATCTTTTGGGTATATGCCCAAGAGTGGTATTGTTGGATCCCAAGGAAGGTTAATTCCCAATTTTCTTAGATACCCCCATACAGATTTCCAAAGTGGTTGTACAAGTTTGCATTCCCACCAACAGTGGATGAGTATTCCCCTTACTCCACATCCTCTCCAGCAGAAGCTTTTATTGGTATTTTTGATCTTAGCCATTCTGACAGTTCTAAGATGGTAACCAAATGGGACCTCCTAAAACTGAGAAGGTTCTGTAAAGCAAAGGACACAGTCAATAAGACAAAAAGGCAGCCTACTGAATAGGAAAGTTTCTTCACTAACCCCATGTCAGACAAAGGACTGATCTTAAAATATATAAAGAAATTAGACATCAAAAATCTAAATAATCCAATTAAAAAATGGGGTACAAAACTAAACAAAGAATTTTCAAGTGGCCAACAGACACTTAAGAAAATGTTCACATCCTTAGCCATCAAGGAAATGCAAATCAAAGTAACTCTGAGATTCCTTCTTACACTTATTCACACAATTTTTATAAAAGTTCTTAACCCCATATCTCATTTTTCTATTCTTTCTGTTATTTCCTGCATCATAAGAATCCTTTCAAATCCATCTGTAACCTTATATTTTGAAGTGCTTTCTCTAAGAAAAGTCTCAGAGTTTTAGATCTCAACTTTAGGTTTTTTTTAATCTATTTCGATTTGATTTCTACAGAGAATGAAAAATAAGAATCATATTTCATGCCTCTACTGCAGATGTTCAAGCTTCCCAGAATCCCCTTTCAGTTGCTCCTATATCATCTTTATTGTCTGAATGCTCTAAAATGTCTATTCTTTTCTTTTTGTTAATGTTCTTTTATTTTCACCAATTTTTAAATTTAAATAGATTTTGACCATTTTCTTCACTTCCTCCAAGTTCTTTCAGTCTTCTCCCTTCCATATGCACTCCAGTTTAGGTTCTTCTAAAAACAAAACAAAAACCAATACAACAGTGGTTCTCAACCTTCCTAATGCTGTTACCCTTTAATAAAATTCCTCATGTTGTGGTGACCCCCAAATGCAAAATTATTTTCAGAGCTACTTTATAATTGTAATTTGATTACTATTAAGAATTGTAATCTAAATATTTTTTGAAGATAGAGGTTTTGCAAAGGGGCTGTGACCCAAAGGTTGAAAAACCACTGCCTTACAACAACAAAACACTGCTAAACCTAGAAAACAAAATAAAACCACAGACAAAAAGAAAAAAAAAAAACCCACCAAACCATAACCAAATAAAAGCACCATTTTAACCCTATGGAGTCCAATGCTATGCTAGTCAACTACTCTTGAACAAAAGGCCTGACATGGAATTGTTGATATGCCCATTGTTAATCTATTAAAGAAAACTGATTTTACGTCTCTCAGTAAGTATAAATGACAATTCAGTTCTTAACCTTTATCCTTAGTGTCTAGAGATACATTCACCTATTTAAAAAATATATAACAAAATAGTCCTCTGTGTAAATTATTTCTTACAGTTTAGTGTTTCTATGTGGTTTCTGAATGTGTTTGTATAGGAGTGGGCCTCTGATTTTTTTGTCTTCTCTTGGGATTTTTTCCTTCTGTTAGATTATCTTGTCTAACTGTCTTTTCTTAAAGCCTAATATTGTGTCTTAGGCATGATTAATTCTTCATGAAGTTTCAGTTGAATTCTATATTTGCCTAATCAGCCTTTTTATCTCTAACCATCAAATGAATTTTTCAAAATTTTCATCTCTTCATATAATTCATGATTTACATCCTGTATTCATGTGCTTGTCTTACCAGCTGCCATTTGTCTTATCTTTGATGTCATTAGAGAGCTTATTTATATACTCTTTCATTTCATCCAACATACTAACAATCATTCTTCTGTAAGTTCTTTTGCACCTAATCTCAGCTGTACCTAGTTCTTTCTCTTAGGGACCAATTGCTGTGGTAATTCTCATAGGAGTCACATGAGCCTGATTTTTTCTTGTGGTACACACTTTTTACTGCATGTCTGTGATTATGTCATTGGTTGAAATCACCCCCATTATTTCAGTTTGTACTATCCAAAGTATTCCTGTTTTATTCAGGTTGGAATATTCCCATATGGATACTGAGTGAGGCTCAATAACCAAACACTGATTCACATACTCTTAGTACTAACAATGATCTCTAGAACTGTTCCAAACATAGACTACTAGCCCCCAAAGCAACCATGGGCATTATGGTGCACTAAAATAAGGGCACTATGAAAATATTGCTAGAATTAAATAAAACTAATGACCCATTAAATTCTG
Source organism: Dicrostonyx torquatus (assembly GCA_028555095.1). Taxonomy (NCBI): domain Eukaryota; kingdom Metazoa; phylum Chordata; class Mammalia; order Rodentia; family Cricetidae; genus Dicrostonyx; species Dicrostonyx torquatus. The sequence continues at coordinate 436,594 of JAQHUG010000083.1, read as the reverse complement.
GTTATTTGGGGGGAAACAAGGAAAAACAGAGTGCTGTGTATGCAAAGTAATTCATTGCTAAGGGTGAGAATGAGAGGAAAGTATAATAAATCATACTAAAAATACCTGTGATACTAGAACTACATGGAAAAGGGAACAGTGGAAAGTATGGAGGATGGAAAGCAATAAAGGCAACTTCAGTTAACAAATAATATGAAGAGATTGAGGCAAGAAAGCCTACAAGTGGTCTGTAAATACATCAATTGATCTATAAAGAAAGAAAGAAAAATCAAAGGAAATACAAAGTTGGTCCACAGCACTTTAAGTAGACACAAAATGGAGTATAAATATGATGGGAAAGAGTAGGACAGGGAGGTGGACTGTCTCCAATGTCCTATCACTTAGGTGTGAGCACAGTGGTCTCTGTAGAGTCACTCATGTTGAGTGTGGGTGCAATTTCAGTGTCTTCATCTATACAATCCTGATATGGGTCTAGATTATGTATCTATAAGATCAGTTACCTGTGTGTATGTTCAGATTTTGTATCTATATGCTAAATCACCTTACCATAGTATAAATTCTACCCTTGTTTTATCAATTCTATGAGCTCTAGTGTATAGTATGTCTCTTTTATATTCTAACGTAGTAGTAGGTACAGCTTTAGTCTCTCTGTCATTTAGCTTTTCATTTTCAAGATTTATTAGGTTGATATCTTCCAATGACAAGCAGAAACTTGAGGAATTTTTGTTTCCTTTGAGGAACTCTGTGTTCGAAGAGGGTGTGTGCTCCAGATAATTTGTTAGTTAAACTCTAGATGTTTTTCAGTCTTTAGGTAGTGGATATAGAAGTATAACAATTTTCTCTGAGATTCATACATTTTATAATGCATGAAAAATCATTAGGCATTAAGGTAGGCAATTCAAAATAGCTTCAGGAAGTCCTTGAAACTGACAAAATTTTGTAGTCTCCTCCTTCCCAGAGAAAACAAGCCAAGCTTCTGAGAGTCACTCTCAGACAAGTCAAGCTGCAAAAATGACTCTAAACAAGATTTGCTGCCTGGAAGAAGCAGAAATTAGCCAAGCTGCACAGAAGAAGTTTAGACAAAACGAACCACTTGCAATGGAGAGTCCCCAACCTCTTGAACTGCCTCAGGCTATATAGTATGCTCTATTTTCCAAGCTTTTGTGAGGTGTTACTCATGTTTGGCTGGGTTTTGATGATGCAGCTATCTTTGACATATTTTTTGCTACTGTAAGTAAACCCTCACCCATATTCCTGTAAGTGACCCCAATAAAACTATTGGTTCACCAAGGTGGACTTTTATGGTATCTGTTCTTCTGTCATTTGCGATTTGCTGTCTGGGGTAAGTAGACATCTATGTTGCACCTCCCCAAGAAAAGTTTTGTCACACAATGTAATAAGAACCCAAATAGGAACATGAAAAATCAAATATTAGTTGGTGGGGAGTGAGTGTATAGTCTTGAGGCATTAAGGCACACAACTGAGGCTGGAAAACCTGAAAAGGGAGCATTCACACGGGAATGCTAATACAATTAGCCTTTTCTTTACTATGTGTGAACTCCATGTCACTGTTCAAACCATGTCCTAGGTCTGATCTAATAAACATGAAAGAAAGAAGGTGAGAGATAACATTGAACATATTCCACGTTTGACATAAATAGCTGGAAAGCTCAAGAATATTGAACTTTGTTTACGGTAACATTTTCCATCCAAAGTTACAGAAAATATGTCTGTAAGTAGTATTAAATTGTGAATGAGTTTGTCACATACGTTATAGTTTATCAGGCATTACCTAGAGACATTCAAACATAAAATCTTCCAGGTTTCATGCCATCTATCTTATTTTTCTTTTAAAAACAATACCAAACTAGTGTAGTCTTTACTAAGAAACTTCTTGATCAGTACCTTGGAAGGAGCAAAAGAAGTCTCCCCCTTTGATAACACCAATAACAATCTTCAAATGTTGGCATTTACTCATGAGCTGAAGCTATTTTTCATGCATTGTAACAGGATTTATCTTTTTCTGTTGACCTTTAAATGGCTTTCCGGTTTTTGTTCACTCTCCTCTCTTCCCACTGGCTTTTGCAGTTCTCTCTCATCTGCAGACATTGAATCTGGAATTGGGACTTAAAGGTAATCCTCTTCAAAGAGAACGCCATGGTATTAAATCCTCACTAGTTTTGGATCAAGACATTAGAGCTTACTCCTGCAGAAAATTAGAAATAACACATCCATTGTGTAATTACATTCAAAAGTCCTTTTGAAATGTATAATTTATTGTTTTCCAGGTAGTAGCATGTATAGATGATTTGATGATTCAAATATGCAGAATAATACATTTTTAAAATACATTTTAAAAATATTTCCAAATCATAACTTAATCTAACCAAATCAAGCAAACTGATTCTTACAAAAAGCTTCAAAACAAATTAGTTCTTTGTTTCACTTATTTATAATAAATCAAGAGAATGATCTAATAAGATATAAAAATCAAGAAATGCAGAATAGAATTTTTAAGTTCAATATTCTGGAAAGAAGTTTCTGTACTTTTGATTCATAGAATTGAAGATAAACTACAAGAAGCCCTTGGTGTACTTGTGAGGTCTTTTTATACTGTCCAAGCCATTCTAACAAATTTCAAAAACTTTAAAACTTTCAAATTTCATAAACTTTCATGTGTGATTTATCACTGTATATAAAGATATACATGTTATACACTGTATATAACGATATATGGCATATAAACAGTAATATATAATAAAATATTAATACAGCATAAAATAAAAATATAGCGTATTTTTCTTTCACTACAATATTTTAAAATAATATCCATGTAACATTACATATATGTGGATTTGAATGTTTGCATATTTGTAAAGGTTTCACAATCATCTAAAAATGTGCCACTATTATCTTTCTCACTTATACTTGCACATTTATTAAATGAAAGAAACAGTGGAGTTAATTCTTAGTAAATAAACTTGTATTGTGATGCAGTTTATGTAAGCTTAAAATAACTATAAAATAAGTGAAATGTGATGCTTACAAATAGGAGCAGAGAAACTCTAACTGTAGTGAATGAAAATAATCTTTGTGTAAATGTACTCTAACTCAGAGTTATCTAAAATGCTTGCCAGTTTCCTAGGTTTCACAGACCTCATTGTATTTCAGCCACATATAATGCTCATAGGCTGCAGCATATAATGCAGTCTATAGGTATTTATGAAATATCCATAACTAGAGAAATTATTAGAAACTATTTTTTCCAGTTTTTCTTTTTTCACTTATTTTTAATATTAACACAAATATGCAATGAAGTATGATCATATCTGCCCTCATTCCTCCTGTGAAAGTTATCTCATTCATTAGCTAAATCTTTAAATTATTTTAATTTGTTCTACTCTTCTTTGACATTGTTTGTGGTATGTAGCTTTAGGAGGAATTGTGGAAGGACTTTCATTTAAAAAGTTTTGTGCTGTACATTAATTTCATTTATATTTAACCTCCCAGTAGGGTTGATAAACAGTACTGCTGGCTCACAGAGTACCATGAATTGGGTAAATGTTGAGCAAATGAAGACTAATGGCCCCTTATTCAGAGGAATATGCAGTCTAATGGAAGAGTCGTTCCTTCATGTGGCTGAGTAGAGTGTAATTTGCCAGGACTAAGTGGCAGGGACTCCCAGAGGAAGTGTGATTAATATTGTCTGTGGCTAGAGGATATTCATTTCAAAGGAAATGGCATGAAATTGGGCTAAGGTATGCTTTACTTTGCACCTCTGTGTTCTCTGTTACCTCAAGAGACTCAAACCTGGGATTTGATAATTATATAATTACACATTACTTTCATGTGTCTAGTGATTTGAAAAAGAATGTGTATTCATACATAAATGTATGAATTATATTTATACAGTTGTCTATAGATAAATAGATACATGATGATAGACATATAAATAGGAGTTTAAAAGATGAACACGTTTGTTAGTAGCAAATATCATTTGGCTCATTTGTACATAATAACTATTATTACTAATTCTTGAGTCATAAAAGAATTTTAAGATCCATATTTTTACATAAGGTTTATATATTTGCATAAATTGTCAAGTTCTTTAAATATGAATTATGAAATTATAATCATACATAAATATATTTTATATGACTTTTGCATACTTGGAATTGGCTGTTGTAATTTTTATTTACATAAAAAATTAGTTGTCTACATTTATACAAAGTGTAGTCGGACGTTTTATGTCCTACTTACCTAGCTCCGAAATCATGACATTAAAAGTTATTACTAATTAAAAAATATCAGCCAGTAGCATAGACTTGTTACTAACTAGCTCTTACAACTTTAACCTATAATTATTAACCTACTTTTTGTCTCGTGACTTTATTACTCTACTCTGTATTACCCATTGTGCTTCCTTTCCATCTTGTTGAGGACTTCCTCCAATTCCACCCTTCTTTTTTTCAGCATTCTCTCTTCTGTGAAAATTCTGTCTAGCTGTTGCCATTCAGCTTTTTATTAACAGATCTGAGTGGTGATTCTTCATGGTGCACCAAAAGATTATTCCATCATTTTAATATGGGGTAAGACTGTACACAAGTGGCGCTTCTTCCAAAACAGAACATTTAACAATAAAAAAGTTGATTTCAATAAAGCTTTTTCTATTCATGCTAAATTACATAATGATCAATATTAAAGCAGGTATTAAATTTCATTAAGGACTTCTATCTTAAAAGCTGATTGTTTTAATTACATCAAATTAGCAATAAAAAGGCATGTTCATTAGCAGCATTGTCTGTCATAAGCTGAACCTGGAAACAACCTAATACCCTTCAACCAAAGAATGGAGAAGGAAAATGTGGTACATTTACACAATGGAGTACCACACAGCATTAAAAAATTACAACAGCTTGAATTTTACAGGCAAATAGATGAACCTAGGAAACATCATATGGAGTGAGGTAATACAGACCCAGAAAGACAATTATCACATGTACTCACTCATAAGTGGTTTTTAAACATAATGCAAAGAAAACCAGCCTACAAACCACAATCCCAGAGAACCTAGACAACAATGAGGACCCTAAGAAGGACTTACATAGATCTAATCTACATGGGAAGTAGAAAAAGACAGGATCTCCTGAGTAAATTGAGAGCATGGGAACCTTGGGAGAGGGTTGAATGGGAGGGGAGAGGAAGAGAGGAGAGCAGAGAAAAATGTAGAAGTCAATAAAAATCAATAAAAAGAAAAGAGATTAATTTCCAACAACTCTTACACTTCTTATTTAAGCTCATCTTCAACCTATACTTTTCTATAATCCATGACTTACTCATTATACTGTACAGAATGTCCTATTTGCTCTTAGCAAGGGAACAGAAGAGAGTAACCACACTGGAGGCTCAGCCACATTGAGGATAGAGTATACCTGCAGAAGACCAGAACTACAGCTGAAGGAAAAGAGTGATATGAAGTTCATACCTTATTGTCAGTATCAGATAATTTTAAGGAAGGAATGGGAGAAGGTAATGCAAAATGCAAAAGCTATACGGATAGGGCTACAGCTATAGAGAAGAGCATACAGGAATCTTGGACCCTGCATACCATCCAGATGCTAGGAAAATCCTCTTCAGCCACTTCAGTGGATCAGTGGCAAGATAACATTTTAAAATATGAGATCTGCTAGACTCTAAATTAGGCCATTTCTAAGTCTTCTTCCTGCACAGCTCACTCTTAGAACCAAGGACAGGTATTATAAGATACCTGGATAAAATATCTAGATAAAGGATACATGTTTGGTACAGAAACACATAGAGTTCTATGCATTGGAAATATAATCTGAGCCCCAGACAGAGGGGAGATCACTAGTGCCTAGAAAACCAGCTAGCAGGAGGCAAATGACTAAAGAAGCTAGGGTTTAAGATACTATAGAGGAAAACTTGCCAACTTCCTGTTGTGTGACAAAACTGTTCCTAGAGAGATGTCACACATGTCTCTACTCCTTCCAGATGGAGAGCTCACAACGGAACTGCTAGTGTCCAACCTGGTTAACCCTGAGTTTTATTGTGGTTACTTATAGGAATATGAGTGAGAAGCAGAGTTACAGCACAGGTGACAGGGCACAAAAGGTGGATATTAAGAGCAGTCTTGCACTGCCTCAGGAAGCTCAACATGTGTGCCTTTCCAATGTGATTCATTGCTCTAAACCTCTTCCACACACTGTTGCTGGCCTCAGAGTCCTTTACTGCTTTGCATATCTGCTCCCCTGGAAGAAAGGTCCTATAAAATCTGGTCAATTTTGGGGAACTTCTGAAGTTCTCTTGAGCTGGTTACATTATTGTTAAGGAGTTTCTCCACAAGATAGAATGTTCCAGTCTCTTAGGCAATAGATACACAACTCTCCATTCAGTCCTCTTTTTCTTTCTGCCTCCTCTTCTACAATAATTTGTTAGCCTTGGAAGAGAGACTATAGATGTTCATCTCTGGATAAGAGTTAGAGCACTTAGACAAACCAACAGTCACTTGCTCTGAGGAACTTCACCAGTGGTTATGAGTTGAGTCTAACATCAATGTTGATCTAAGGCCATAAACAAAAATGTTTAGAGGGCAGTTTCTGAGTGGCATCACTTCCATCTAGTAAAGTGATAGGAATTGCTTCCACATTGGGACCTATGACCTCTCCAGTCTCTGGGTTCTGTCCTGACTTACACTACCAGATGTGCATTCCTCTTGTGGAGAAGGCCTTGAACCCAATCATAAGGCTGTTGCGCTCCCCCACGACAGCTGAGCCCCTTCTGTACAAGCAGGTGCATCCTGTCCAACAGGTTGGCATTTCAGCACACAGGGTTCATAGCCAAATAGGAATGCTGTTGACAGTTCTCTATTAGCATCCTTCATGACCCTTCTGGCACTTGGAATTTTCCCCAGAAGGCTAGGAGTTCCCAGTTTAGTATCAGCTTAATTTCTCCAAGTCCTGTAGTCGAAGCATGTAGTATTTTCAGGAACAATGTTTTACAGTTTAGCTCTGTCATAGAGCCACCATCAATAGAAATAGTCCTGATAATTTGTGGGGCTTCAGAGTCTTCCCTGGCCTATTTGTAGGAAGGCAACCCACTCCTGGCACTGGGATTTTCATTCACAAACCCATGGCCTCTGGTATTGTCTTTCTACTCATGTAGGATTCTATTTGGACTTACAATCTTTAGTTGTTGTTTTAATTCCCACCTATTTTCCTTTCAGTTAATCCAGCTACAGATGGGTTGTAAAGTAGGCAGAAGTACCATTGTACCTCATTATCATTATCTCAGATTGTATACCAGTGTTAGAGAAATGCTAATTCTTCCCATTATTAATTTGTCATGGATACCCATAAGTAACACTTTGTTGGGTGAGACCATTAATGGTGGTCTTCCATGTTTCTCTCTTGTATAGAAGGTTCCATGTGGTCATGCCCACACAGGTGAGGGCCTATGTGTATACTTCACTGACTGTCATAGTCACTGAAATCAACTTGCCAGTCTCTCAAAGGAAGGTTGATTTATGTATATATCTCATCAGGGAATTTATTTGTAGAGTCTGTAATCTGGAACAGATCTCACCTGTTGGGACAACATGCAAAATATCAGAATATTTCCAAGGTATGCAAGCTGCCTTAGCTATTTTTCAACCTATGTTGGTTCCCCTATGACCAGACTTTCTATGGATCCAGTGAGCAGCTTCCAAGGGTACTAAGGGGAAATAGACCATACTTTAATAAAGACATCCACTTTTGCAGGGGACTTAAAGGGCTGCAGGGTACCACATGAAAAATAATACCTGGAGTCCTGATTCCTGTGGCACTCTTATTTATTTCTTTCCAAATTAATTGTCCCCATAGTGGCTGATCCAGCACCTGCCTGTTCTCCTTTCACTCTTACGGTCATCCATTAATGGAGGCCACTATATATAACCCAACTGTCAGTACAGATGGTCAAGGCCAAGTCTCATGAATTATTACTATCCATACTGCACTTAACCTATGCCATTGGCTACTTTTCCTTCTCCATTTCCAATCACATGGTATCTGTGTGCATCTGTATTGCTATAACTATCTACTCTTGTTTGATGCTTAGATGGTATCCCCCAAGTACTTTAACTGGATTAGCTGATGGCTCATTAATGGGAGATGTTTAAAAAAAAAAAAACACTGGTTCTAGGACAGCATGCATGACATTGGTGACTTGGATACACCATACCTTTTTGTTCTCAGTATACATGCCATCTTTGCAGATGTGTCTCTCTGACACACAAGAAAAGAGTTTGGTTAGAAGGACTTTCATTCAGCACTTTTTTGATTAAGTTGATTTTGCAGTCATTGGGACAAAACTGACACCTGTACTTTATATAGTTGTATAGGTGCTGTTTTATTGCTATGCACCAAACTGCTGCTCATTTCCATGACTTAGATCAAACCAACAGGAACCATTTGCTTAGACTACTTTTGTAATAGGCCCCAACCACAGCCTCTGATCTTCTGGTGACTTCTAATAGGAAGGCACACTGAAGTAGTGAACACATTGCACTTTAGTTTTCTCTTTAAGGATCTAGCCTGCTCAAAAGCCATTGAGCCTTTTATGTCCAATCCCATATAACACTTGCTTTTTCAAGTTATACAGAGAGCAGGCAGCCTGGGGGAAATGAGGTATGAAAATTTACCAATAATTTAAGAGCACCAAAAATCTTGTAGCTCCTTTGCATTTGCAGGCATGAGCTGTTCTAGATTTTGTTACTAACATTGTCAGAAATCACACACAACTTACCAGTATAATCAAAGACTGTTCATTTGTTTTTTGGCCACCAAGACATGAATAATCACAAAGAAACTATATTAATTTGAACACTGGCCTGGGGTTCATATACACATTTCTAGATAGCTATTATATCTTTAATTATCCAATTTCTATTAATCTGTTTATCACCATGATGCTGTGAACTACCAGTAAGGTTCCAGCATGGTATCTTCCTCCTTCAGCAGCTACATGGCACCTCTTTGACTCTGCCTACTCTCTCTATATTTTTCTGTTCAGATTTCCTGCTTAGCTTTACCCTGTTAAGCCATTGGCTGAAACAGCTTTATTCATTAGCCAATGAAAGCAACACATATACAGAAGGGCATTCACATCAGACCAAACCAAATCTCCAAGAATTTTACAGCGGCTTCTGGCCCTTTCACCTTGTTCATATTGTTCTCCCATCCTTGTTCTTTTAGATGCACCTGTATGTTTTTTTAAAAAATATTTTTCTAGATGTATAAAACAGTAGGAGTTTAGCATTATGATATCTATGTAATAGATCATTTTTATAGAGGTGGAGAGGATAACAAAGCAAGGTCCTGGGCCACAATCCCAGTACAAATAATAAGACTATGAAAGTAACCTTGGGGAAGTCATCTGAATATCTACTGTTGACTACTTCAAGCCAATGCAAATTTGTCTAGGGACGCAGGAGTTAATTTAATATTTAAAAATACATTAGAAAGGCTTAATGTAGATGAGAAGCTACCATTGCTACTAATAATTGTTCAGTTAAAAAGCAATATTTGGTTCACTGAAATGAATAAAGGGAACAATTTATTTAGCCACTATTTATTCGGTAGAAATTTTCTAGGAGTCGTGACTTTTTCGCAGGCCATATTGGGCTGCTGAAGAGGATGTGAAATGAATGAAAAAGCTCAAACTTTTTGAATTCAGTAAGAAGTTTTGCAATTTCATGATAGTCCCCCAAGTCCAAGCAGTCTATATTGTTTGAGCTCAGCCACCCTATTCAGAGTAGGTGATCTTGCATGTTCTCATCTTGCCTGATCATGCAAGTTTGGATTCACTGTGCTTATTCTTAGACAAAAATCCCAATAGTGGTAAATAGAGTGTGGCAATATATCCATCCCCATAATTTTTCCTTGCAGTAGAGAATTGCATACTGTGTCCTCTTAGGGTTAATAGCCATCAACACCAAGAACCACCTGAATTTTTGATTATATCCATCTACTAAACCAGAATGTCCCTGACTTTTGTAGTATGTCATAAAGTAGGATACACTCAGCTACAAAATACACCATAGCCTGCTGCAGAGTATTTGTGAAAGGCACCTTCTAATCGGTTTAATAAAGAGACTAATGGACAGCAATTAGGGAGAAGATAATAGGCGTGGCTTCCAGGTAGAGAGAAGAACTGAAGAAGTATCCAAGGCCCAAAGGAGATGCTGGTGAGATGTGGAGCAAGTTTGACTTCTGGGATTGAGGAGAGGTAAAACAAAATAACATTGCAGAGAGTAGATTAATAGAAACAGGTTAATTTAAGTCAGAGGAATTAGTTTGGAATAAGCCTAAGATAGGGGCCAAGCTTTTATAATATGCCACTGTGTCATTATTCATGGGTTGGGGGACCAAAAATGTCTGACAAAAAAACAAAACAAAACAAACAAACAAACAAAAATCTGCTGCATTCCATAACAGGCTCCAAAGCTACAGAGAAACCCTGTCTCAAAAAACCCAAAATAAATAAAACAACAACAACAACAAAACCGCTGCAAAAGCCCAAGTATTTTAAACATCAGTTGGGAAATAATAGGTCAGTAACTCAATATGAGGCCTCCATGTAGGGCTCTCACTTGTATGCAAATTAGGTTCTCTGTCAGAGTAAGGACTTTGGTGTCTTTCACCCTGGGACAACTTCTTCTTCAATAGGAGATGCTGCAGGACCCATTTCTACCCCAATATCCTCTGCTTCTTTCAAGCATGTGGTGAACTACTGGTAAGGCCTTAAAGTCATCCAAAGACTGATAAGAACAGAAGTTGGCTTTCTATCAATATTTCCCTACAAACACTAGCTCATCACAAATTTAGCCATATTTGCCTTCAGTGACTCAGAAAGGCCTATTTACTGTTCTCCTCATCTCTTCCCATGTGTTTTAGCACCTTATGAACTTATACAACAGTCTAGATCACTGAAGTTTGCCAAGGTCCTTCTTCCTAACAAAGATCCCATCCTACCATGGGCTCAGAAAAGTCACTAAATCCTCATACTTACCTCGCAGTCCCTGTAGAAACAATTGTTTACTTAATTCTCCTGTGAAAATAGTTTGGTGTGGCACAGGAATTTGAGGACCATACACAGCTTTACTTTTCTACCTAGTTCCCTCTGTTGTTTTCCTTTTCTAAACATTCCTGGGGATTTCAAACAGAGATAGCCCAGCTTTGATAAGCCAATCCATTAGCGACTGATTTCCGTGACACTGTCTGAGGTCATGCAGCAGTTGTCTAAAAGAGATATTGGCAGCTATATCACTCAGCTTTTCAGCCTCTGCAACAGTTTGATTCCATATGTTCCCTGTTTCATAGCCTCATGAATCAGTCTACAACAGACTGTAATGTTGCTTCTTTAAAAGACTTGCCCAATTCTGCTTGGGCACTGAATATTTCCCGGTTGCCATAGTATCTTGCGCTGGAGCATTTCAAATGCCCCATCAGCATGTTGGGTAACAGATTTTCACTTTTATTCTATTAAAGGTCATACCTGTGAGGTATCATGTATTGTTTTTGCCATGATCTCCTCTTTCTCATTCTATGAGTCTTCTCATAGGTTCCACTTCTCAGAACCCGGGAAGCACATTTATGTTTTTTGAGCAGGGACATGAAGTTGCCTTTTTTCATGAGCTCCATAACAGACTTCAAGTCAAGAGTTGTCAGTGGCCTCTGAAATCACTGACATAACCCGTGCTCAACATGACTAAAGGGCATTCTTAATCATGGTGTCAATACCATTCTGAACCCGATCACAAGATGGGGATATCAGATACAAATGTAAAGAAAGTAATGTCTGCAGAATGATGCTTGGAGAGGCATGGAATGTTAGGAACGGAAAAGAGACAGGTGAAAGATTGAAGAAAATTGTGAATTAAAATAAGAATCATAATACATTGTAATTTCCTTCTTTATTATAGAAATGATGACCCATAAGACCACTTCTTTCATATTACTTTAAAAATCAAATAAATATATTACTTTGAATGTGTGAATAGGGATGGATGTGTGTGGTCCAACATTCTATTGAGTGAACAAGGGGCTAAGAAGATAACTTTGGAATAGTTTAACTAGTTAATCTTTCCATGGATTCTGGGGAACAGATTCTTGACACTGGGCTTGCCAAACTCCCTCTTTATCCACTGAGCCTTATCTGAGACTTTCTCCTAATTATTGAAAGGCATATTCTTTAACTGATTATTTTTCAGGGAGATTTTTTATAATTTTAGCTGCAAGTCAGCTTTCTTTATTTCATTATTTATACTAACTTCAGATTTAAAAATATACCTCTCTTGTTAATCTAAATTTTAACATTTTATCAAGCCATGACATTTACATAAAAATCACAACATTAACACTGACTCAACATTTTTAACTGAGCCATGCCATTAGTTTTTCTTTCAAACTATTTTCTTTGAGGGTCTCCCATTTTATTTGTCTTTGTATCCCTTTTTGTTTATTCATCCTTTGGTTATATTGGAAATGATGCTTCTGACAAACTTGATGGTTATCACTCCAAGCTCTTAGTGTCCTCAACTTGACTCTTGTTGATGTCTCCCCAGCAATTGGCCTAAGAATAGAATAGATATAAATTTGCTCTCAAGGAAAACTATTAGGGATTTATTATTCCACTACCTTACCTTTGTTGTATGGTGAAGCTAGTATTTGCTAGATTCTTTATGATTACTAACCTCAATATGACTGTTATTGAGTATAATGAAAGATATTTTTGATGGTGTACAAACCCAATCCATGCTCTTTTTCAAATTTTGGCCTTTTTAAAATATTACATGCATATAGGTATAGATATATACATATATGCCCCACATTGGGCTAGGGGTGGATGATTGGCAGGAAGCTAAACTGGAGAGGACACATGGACTTTCTTGAGTTAGCTCAATCAGTAGAGCATGAGAGTCTTTATCTCAAGGTCATGGGGTTGAGCCCCACATTGGGTACCAGAATGTAGATATGTTAAAGGGGTCACAATAGTCTGAATTGGAGTATAACAAAGGCCTATTTATTTGGGGATAAAATCACAATACGGGTAGAGATCTGTGGTCCTCTGTGGAGGCCAGATGCTGGGACGTGATTCCAGCAAAAAGGGCCATACAAGCTTGTTGTTCATGCCAAAATTGGCCGGTATCAAAAAGGCTCTAAGAGGTTCCCCAACGTATTTTTCTAAATAAAACCTGTTTAATCTGTATAATGCTACTTGTATGTATGTTTTCAGTGCTGATTTTTTTTACTGAAAGCATGAATTTAACTTGCAAGGAATGAATTTTTTACATACCAACATGCACTGACATGTATTTACATGCATGTATATGATAATCAAAGCAAATACATATACAGAATCCTGTGATTTCATGCTTAATTCTATTTTAGAGACATAATTTGCTTTTATATTCATGGCGTCTTATTGTCATTTTTTAAAACAGATTTTGTTTCTCAATATAAAATTTTGTATAAATCTGAAGTTGTCATTTGTATAAAAATGATACAAACTAGATGATAGGATATTTTGCATATTGATTCATATAGCCAAAATATTTGTAAGAAAACTAAACTTATTTTCATACTTAATCACTTCTTTTATGGACTTGTAGAAATAATTTAATTGAACCTAGTTCATCACATAGATAAACTATATTTATATATTTCAGCTGACATTTTGAATTTTTATATTATGTTAACATAATGCTACATGTTTTTTTCAAAATTGAAAATAAATAAATAATGAATGAAAAGTATGCATATAATCAACCATACTATATTTTATATCACTATGTCCCACTATGGCCCATTTTAGTTTTATTAATTGTTCACTGAAAAACGTAAGATTCAAGTTTTAATATATTAAAGAGGTAGTGAATAACATAAAGTCCTTTCAGAGAGTCAGGCTGCACATGAATCAGCCAGCACTTCTGAAATATCATCATACATATTCAATCCCTATGAAATGTCACAGTCTTTATAAGTTAATCCCATATTTCAACATACAAACTATGAAAACCATTGCAATACATTGAACCTATTTGTTAAAATTATTCATGATGTATCTCATGTTGAATTAATAAAAGATGCTACTTTAAGAATTATAATACTCAAATGTCATGAGTATGAATAAACAAGCTCACTTCAAAGTGAAGTATTTTTCTGTTTGTAATAGAACTGTGTAGACTTTCCAAACATATTTTAAAAGGTGAACAATGATATAGCAGTTTTTAAGTTGAATGAAAATCCATAGGAAAATAAATCACTTTATTAATAAAAATTTAAGGAAGAATATGGGACACATTTTTTGAGTGCTAAGATGACTTTGATAATATTTTTTAATATCTTGGGTAACTGAGTTAAAATGGTTCTATCATCTCACAGTTAGGATATTTGTTAGCTAATTTGAAGTTATAATAATTTTGTAAATTTTCATTACAGACTTCACAGGCTACAATTTCTTATCCTACCCATGCCAGGAAAACAAACATTATAAAATGATTCATATATATGTTTTATTTCCCAGAGCATATTAAATTTTTTATACTACTCATCTGTCTGTCTAGGTATGTAATAGTTTGTGTCTCAAATCAATACATTAACTTACAAGTATTGTACTGCTAAATATGCTAGTAATCATCAGAGCTTCCAATGACTGTGTTCTCTTTGCAGTGGAGACCTTTGCCATTCATTACATTGATGATGCTTATTAATTAGGTGGTGTCTGCTAAAACAGCTATAAACAGGATATCTCTGTTGCATGTTATTTGAACGCAGAAGTTTACCCACCATAAATTTATTTAAACACAGTAGTAAATTTTTACAAAGAAGTTGCTTGTTTATAAACATCTGGTCAACCTAATGTTACTTCAACAACGTCACATAATTTTCAACAGGATTAGATTCTACATTTAGAAGCAACTTATTTTTAAAAGTTATTCTCATCTGTGAGATTCAAGTGTCACTCATTAAAGTTCTATCATAAGACTGTAAGAATCCACTCACATCTCACATTTTCCATAAGATTTGAAATCAGCTTCTTTCATTATCTTGTTACTGCTTCATTTCCAGACCACAAATAGGCTTAGTGGAGCCCAGAAGGGTAACTGCTTCCAGCAAGTTTTGTTTCACCAGAGAAAGCATCATCTATGGCACCTATAACTTTGTAAAGTTTCTTTCTTAGATCAGAAGACCTGCAAATCACAATTACTCTTCGTTTCATGCAAGCTGTGTTAGCTGACATGAAAACAATATGCTATGCATGGGTCTGCTCTGGGTTCTCTGAATAAAGACTACAGCCTTCTGTTTAGTATTTTTGTGGGACTCTTAAATTTATAAACAAGTGAGTTTATGATTTTGGGGCCTTCTTTTGGAGTTTGTTTATTTTTCTTTTCCAGTTTCAATAAAATGGTTTCATTTGTTTTATCTTAATATATTTTGTAAAAATAAATTATATTCATAAAACATAGAAGAAAAGAAAACATGATAATTTTTGTAAATATCTGAAATGTTGGTCACAAGTGCATCACCAATCAGGAATAAATATAACTCTCTCTCTCTCTCTCTCTCTCTCTCTCTCTCTCTCTCTCTCTCTNTGTGTGTGTGTGTGTGTGTGTGTGTGTGTGTGTGTGATTTACATGGGTGCAGGGCATTTACTTCGAAAGACCTGGAATTAGATACACTGCTAGCCTCACAACTTGGATATTAAGTACCAAATCCTCCTCTTCTTTGATCTGTCTCTTTGACATTTTGAAGTGGTTTTATATTCTTAGGAAATATGGTTCAAAAGTGAATTTTCGAGTATTATGTTAATTATACTATGAACAGATGTGATGTTACATAGGCTTTGCTATTCTGTTCAGAGAGGAGAGGAAGAAGTAGGTTTTTTTTGTCATTCTCAGAGGCTCTGAGTTTTTAGTAACAGTCAATGGTTTTGAGTATGAAGTTTCTTTAGGAAGAGGGTATTGGGAAGGTAGGGAAAAATGAATGATACAGAGACAGACAGACAGAAAGGGGGAGAGACAGAGAGATAAAGATAGAGGAGGAGAGAAAAGAGGGATGGAAAGAGGAAGAACTGCCTCTTCAGAAGAACGGTGGGGAGAGAGAAGAAGCTCTGAACATTTTATCATTAAGCATTATAAAAAGAATATCTGAGTTTGTTTTAATCAATTCTATATCATTCTTTTGGAATAAATAGTAAAATAGAATTGTGTATATATTTAAATACAATTTCATTAATTTTTAGTGTTTTCATTAACGTTAGAATGTTAGTAAATTGAATTTACCATTCATTAGTAGGAAACATTTGTTGATCATGATATCTTACAATTAGTAATGCTCAGATGGTGGTCTGCCTTTTTAATAATGCTTAAACTACTAAAATGATTAGATTAGATTAAAAATTAATGACAAACTGTAACAAATAACATTTTCTTAGAACCTTGTGCTAAGCAACAAAATCTAAAGACTGTTTCAAACAACCAGGTTTGTTCTGTTTATCACTGAGTAAGAGTGAAAATCTAGCTGATTCTTGGTGGTTTCATATTCTTCTATTTTGACAGGTCAAATAAAAGTTAAAAATGTAACCGTAAACCAGATCCTGACTCTCCAAATTTCTTTTACCTGTGCCCCTAAGTTAATAATTAGAAATGATGAGGATTTTAACTCTTGAGGCTCTTCTGATATATACACTTCCATTCCTTCCAAAGTCAGAAATAATTCTTCTTCAGTAATTAGTAATATTTTCCTTGGAGCCTTTATTCCAGGGTACATAGAGTCCCATAGCATAAAAGGAAAATTAAAGAAAAGATAGTCCATCAAGACAGTGTACTCCAAAGAATTAAAACTGAAAAATGTATCTATCACCTCTTTATATAATATACATAGACACATATCTTTTATATCTCAACAGAAGGAAATTTTAATATTAAGATAGTAATTTATATCACACAAGGGTGCAGCTAAAATTGCCTTAGGTTTTAAGCTTCCAGCAGTGTCCTGATAAAAATTTGCATCTGCCCAGGTAGTAATCCATAACAATAAGATGACCTGCTCATCTTATAATGTAAACTATCAGGATTCAATTTGACTATAGTAAAGCCCATAATTTAGAACACCACTGAGATTTTCATAAATTTAAACTGCAGAGTAAGTGATGGGAGAAAATTACTCTTTATCACTTATACTTTCTGTTTTGGATTATTCTAATGTCCCAAGTACACAATTTTATTGGATTTCTTCTCAACCACATCATACTTACAAAACATCTTAAATGAAACTTGATAGAGTTATCCATTTGATTAACATAAAACTCACAAATATTTATGTTGTATAACAGCAGAATATATTGTAAAATTTTTTTCATAGTTCTCTTAATGATATTATTTGAGCAACTTTATTTCTAATATGTAGATAAGCTTCTGTGTCAAAGTGATAAATAAGAAAATGGAGGACTCTTAAACTTCTTATATTTATTCTGCTAAAATGGAATCAGAAAAATACATGGCAAATTTCTGAGCTATGAATAATGACTAATGAAACTCATGCAAATAATAAACACAAATAGTGTAAACACAAGTAAGTATAAATTGTGGTGTCTTTTTCTCTTATTTAAATACTTTCAAAGTATTTGACTGAGTACAGATGCTATTAAGTAACAACTCATAGTCATACCTGAAAAGAAGTTTCCTGCCAGGCCTCTTACATAAAACTTATTTCAATAAGGCAATTTTGTTTAATACATTCAGTCTGAACTTTGATGAAATGATTAAAATGCATGTACAAAGTTTGGTTCAATTTTTATAATGATAATAGTGATGATACACCTAACCAAAGATCATCATGTTAATCTGTGGACTATCATGAGAATCACTTTCATGAGATATTTACTTCCTTATCTCTTTTTATTAATGAGAAATACTAGGAACAAAATACTCCCATATCAATAGAATGATATATTCCTATAAGAGTATAACTTCTATGGAGCTTCACTATTGTTCAGTATTGTCCCGTGGGGATTACTAACTCTTTGGAAGGGATTTTAGGGCACAGACGTTTGTGTTTTAAGTATTAATTGAATGGAACCAAGATCACATATGAAATGGGCATAAAACCAGGAAGCATATCAGAAAATGTCATGTTATTTTTCTTTATTATATATATTTAGGTTCATTTTCTAATTATTTTTCTCACTCTCTCTCTATATATATAATTTACATACTACATAACTATAAATAGATATAGAGAACATAAACATATATCTCTGTATAACTACATATATCATTTAAAAATTCTCTAATAAATGATCTATGTAGAATTAAATGTACAATTGTATATATACAAGTAGCTATATTTATATTAAATAATTTCTAATTACAAGAAACATGAGTACAAATAAAATTCTACAACTATCTACAAAACATAAAAAAAAATCTCCTTCTATCAACCACCTTCATTTTTCTTCCTTTGTAAACTATATCTGTTGAAAGAGGCATAGTAATTCAAAATTCTAAAGGGTTAGAACACATGATGTCCATACATAATCTAAGAGAAAAGAAATCTTAAATTTTATGCACCTTTGCAAGCACACATTGAACTGCTTTCAGTCACTGTGTGATAAAACTTAGGATAGTTTTGTCGTGAATTGACTTGAACCATAAAATAAATGAGAGAGCTGAAATGCATGGATATAGGACAACTGTGTTTTCCTTAACACGTGTGGAAGTTCACAAGCATTCACATGCACACATATACTTACTATATTTAAAGTATGTGTGACTCTTTCTTCACATTGTTTTGAGCATGAGGGGTCATCTTGAGATTTCTGCCAGAGCTCTAGCTACCCGTGATTGCTGGACTACTGAACCTAGTAAGAAAGGTGTGCCTTAGCCATTAACAAAAGGACATTAAGCTTA
>JAQHUG010000083.1:354920-365694 GCA_028555095.1 Dicrostonyx torquatus | reverse complement strand
TTCTGTCTACTCTGCCCACCTAAGGGCTGACCTATCTTAAGAGCCAGGCAGTCTTTATTTAACCAGTGAAAGCAACAGAAATAAAGGAGGACCCTCCTACATTTCCCTTTTTTCTGTTTAAACAAAAAAGAAAGGCTTTCATTTTAACATAGTAAAGTTATATATAACAAAACAGTTATCAACTCCCCTGAAACTTCTCATGTTTTAAAGTGTACCTATATCTAATTAAAAATTTAATTTTTCAAACAGTATGTTTTCACTCATATTTGCCAAATATTTATCTTTTATAATTTTTTGCTATTATCTGAATTGAATATTTCCTTTTTTATTTTATATTAATGAAACAATTCATATTTTCCATTTGTTCTTATAATAATTGTAAGCTGTCACTTATTTTTAGATGTTACTAAGTATTTTATTATCATCAAAATACCAGTATGGCATTGATTATACATTTAAAATAATGTTAATTTAATCATGTCTTTTTATTATCCTGTGTGACTACTTTTTTTTGGTGCAGAATATAAATAAAATGCTCCCATCTATCTCCTTTTGACTTTGTTTTAGCTTGTAGTTGATCTCCCTTATCTGTTCATTTTTTTTCCAGTGTAGTTTATGAAGAAAGTATTCTATTCATTCTATAGAGATTTAAATAATCTTGGTTTTGTTCCTCTCTCCTTTTGGTATTTTAAAAATTATTTACATGTAATTTGATTACTCACCAACATATTTATTTCTTTTAATTTTAGAAGATTAATTTGTAAGAAATATAAGGCTACTCTAATGAAACACATATCTGTACTTGATATTTGTATTAATGGAATTTAGATATCATTAATTCTATTGATGAGGAAATGAGGATGTAACTATCATTTTTATTCATTTGTTATGTGAAATTCCTTTATAATATAAACCTAGTATTTATTGTTTCTTGAGCAGAAAAATAAATCTGTGAGAAATTGAGTCCCACTTGTTTTCATTGATAAAAGAATTTAGTTTCTTTCAGTTATGAGACCCAAATCCTCATTTTCTAGCTCCTTATAAGCTGTATTTAACTTTGAGTAGCACCCATTGTTCATGGCCCCCATCACTAAGATAAGGCTTCAGGCCTCATCTGCTTGAGGTCTATGGGAAAAGTTTTCCACAGGACTCTGTGGTTAGACCTGTCTCTTTCAAGTAACCTAGGGCAGTCTTCCCATCTTTCCAGCCAAGCCTTTAACTCCTCTGATGTCCCCAATTCACATACAGGCTTGAGTATGTGATATGAACATCTTTAGCATGAATAGATTTATAGATAATAAAGTAGAATATTAGTGGCCAAATTTGTTAGTAAAATATTTCAAAATCTGATGTATTACTGCACAGTAAGTTATTTTGCTGTATTCAATGTTTGTTTACTTTTTTATTTATATTTTATTCATCTTACATTCCAAATACAGTTCACACTCACCCCCTCCGTTTGCACCCCCCACCTTTTACGACTCCATCCCCATCTGCTCCCCAGAAAGGGTAAACCCTACCATGGGGAGTCAACTTTCAAAACTCAGACTTATATTTCATCATATTACAAGTAAAACAGAAAAAGGAAAAAGCACACAATTCCAACTGATACAGTGAAAGTATTTGATAATGCTCAACTTTCACTCATTATAATATTACTTACAAACAAGACAGAAAGAAATTACATTCTGATTTTAGTAATAAGAATGCCAAGTTCTTTCCCCAAGCAAGGATATGCTATACCCCTGACCAATGCTGCTGGCCCAGAAACATATTTGCATAATGTAGAATATCTGTCTATAAAACATTGGGGCTCACTCTTTTTTTTTTTTTTTTTGGTTTTTCGAGACAGGGTTTCTCTGTGGCTTTGGAGCCTGTCCTGGAACTAGCTCTTGTAGACCAGGCTGGTCTCGAACTCATGGGGCTCACTCTTTAATACTAGAAATAAATTCAAGTTATATATGTGTGTGTTCATATTTACATACATCTTGGATGTTTTGTGAAAAATATGAAAGAATCTATGGTAACTGCTACTACAACTAATATATGTACTTACATATATCAGAAGATAAAATTTGTTAGGTAAAAATAAATTATATACTACAGTTAATATTAAAAATGAATGTCTTCTTAATATAGTGGTAGGTATCAACACAATTGAATCTTTAGTGCTATATTTAACAAAGCATATATGTGTAAGTATAGCTTTAGCTATAGACCCTTATGAAAGAAAATTTAAAAACCTGAATATTTTTCAATGTCTCAACATTTATGGGTTGTAAGAAAAAAATCTATAGATGTCATAAAATCCCTGTGAAATTCTAAAAGCTGTTTTGAACTAGAGCTTCAAATAAGATCAATTTAATTTTTAAAGGAGTCATAATGAAAATCAAGAGACAAGATCAATATTAGGAAACGAGTATGTGTTTATATATACATTAATATAAATACAGTATATATAAAAAAAGAAAAAATTCTATTTTAATCAATGAATAATTATTAACTGCTAACTTGTGTAAAATATGAATGGAATCTGCTATATTAAGCTTATAACTTTCTGTTAAAATGACATTGTCAAGTTCTACATTTATTTTAATTATTATTTTTCAAAAATTAATCTCTTTATATGGAGTGTGATGGTATGTATTTATGCATGTGTCATATGTGTTTGGAAGTCATATGGTGACTCATATGATTTTTGAACTTTAAAATTTTAAAAAAGCAAAATGATAGTTCCACTTTTATCAGACAGATACATTTTTAAAAGATTAACAATAAATACTAAAGAAAACTAAGAACACTACAGTTCAGAAATCAGTTTGGCAAAGGATCCAACAACCAGAGATAGTTACTCAATAATGACCAAAATGTAAAATTTAAAAATTTGCAATTTTTAAATATTTTTGCATTTAAGTTTATATGTGAACTGGTCTGTAATTCTCTTTCTATGTTGGGTCTTCATGTAACTTCATGTAGTTTGGGTACCAGAGTAACTGTGGTCTTATAAAATAAATTTGCCAATGTTCCTTCTGTTTCTGTTTTGTGGACTATTTTGAGAAGTATTTGGCATTAACTATTGCTTTAAAGTCTGGAAGAAATCTGCACTAAATATTCTGGCCCTGGGAAATTTTGGTTAGATGTCTTTTCTATTACTTTTATTTCACTAGGAGTTAAAGGTCTATTAAATTCTTAGTCTACTTTTGTTTTAACTTGTTACGTGATATATATCAAAAAATTATCTGTTTAATTTAATTTTTTTAACTTGGAGTGCAAGTGAGGTTAGGAGGGGGAATGTGTTAGTTTTGGAGGGGGAATGAATGATGGGAGTGTCAGCTTGAATTGTGGGTCATTGGAGATGCGGTATGAAAACAGTTTAGTGGACCTTCCTAAAATATAAGAAAGCAAGCCTAATGAAATCTAGAAGTAATGAGGGAGATGGAGTTCCAACTAGACATCTCTTGCTCCAAAAAAAGTTTCCAGTGCAGGGACTGGGTTACAGTGAGTTGTTAGCCAAAGCATTTTCCTCGAAATCTCCAAACTACCCAGACAGTTACCAAACCAATAGGTTGCTCTCCATAAGGCTCCCTCTGAAGATAACACCCATACAGCTCATTGAACATGGAGAGATCAGACTGGTGCCTACATAGAACCTTCATTATAGTTTCCTTAGTATGGGAAGGTATCTGCAGGCTACAAAAGGAGGAATTTAAACACCAACCTTGCCGCAAAGCCATTAATCCACAATGCTGTCCGTCCTGCAAAATATACTAAGGCAATAGTGGCCCAAAACCTGTGAGAGTAACCAACAATAAATAATTTGACCTAAGACACACTCCACAAAATGGAATCCATACCCAACACTGTGACCAAGAACCAGAAACTAGACAGTTCAAAGATCTAAGATCAAAACAAATACTACTGGTCTTCATGTAGTGATAAAATGACTCCTAATGATACTCTGTTATACCCATAAATCAGTGCCTTATTCAGCCATCATCAGAGAAACTTCCTCCTGCAGCAGATAGGAATAGATGCAGAGACCCACAGCTAGGAATTAAGCAACAAAAGAGGTATCTTGGAATTGGAACACAAAGCTCTAAATGTAATTTTTCTTTCAAATGCCTCAACTCAGAGCTCAGGTAGCCCTAAGGAAGAGGAGGTGGAAAGAATGTAAAAGCAAGAGAGGGCAGAGGACACCAGGAGAACAATACCCTCCAAATCAAATAAGCAAGATGTTTCACAAAGACTGAAGCACCATATGCCAGACATCCATGATTCTGCAGCGAGTTCTATGCAGAAATATATACATATATATTATGGCTTTCTGTTTAGTGTTTTTATAGGACTCCTGACTGTGAATGGGTAGGTCTCTTTTTTTTTTCTTGCCTCTCTTAGGGGTTTTTACTTTCTGTTCACTTTTCTTGTTTAACTTTGATGTGATGATTTTATTTATTATGTTTTGCTTTTATCTTTTAGAAGCCTGTTCTATTCTAATGAGAGACAGAAAGGTAGCGATCTGGATTAGAGGGAATGTGAAGAGTAATTGGGATGAACTGGGTGGATAAAATGTAATCCAGACATATTATATTAGAAAAGATTTATTTTCAGTATGGGGGGGTAGATGTGCTTTTTCATAACAACTCCAAATATGAAAGAAAGCAAAACTACATCAGCAAGAAAATAGATGAAAAGTTGTAAAGACTATATTTATACAATCAACAATAAAGTGTTGACTGAGTTTTCTGTCCTGTTTGGTTTCCACAGTCATTAAGTCCCAAAGAAATCACAGAAAGGTCTGTATTAACTATAAACTGGCCCATTAGCTCAGGCTTCTTATTAACTTATATTAACCAATTATTCTTGTCTATGTTAGCCACGTGGCTTGGTTCCTCTTTTGGTGAGGCAGTTACATCTTGCTTGCTCTGTGGCCAAGTCAGGACTGCTGACCAGGACTTCCTTCTTCCCAGAATTCCCCTGTTCTCACTGACCCGCCTCTACTTCCTGTCTAGTTATTCTGCCTATACTTCATGCATGCTTACTGGTTAACCAGTGTTTTATTAAAATACAACTGACAGGGTAGAAACCATTGTCCCACAGCATTAATGTATGAATTTGTAAACACATTGTAATAAAACATTTCAAAATGTTTTTGAGCCAATTAAATTAATTCAGTTAATTTAATTGTATTCTATTGTATAATTTACTTTGATAAAGTACAATGTAGAAAAAATTAATAAATGTATATTGATTAAAAATTAACAGTGAGTGTGTTGGCTTTGAAAGTCATGTAAGTACTACAAAATTTCATGAAGACATTGCCACTGATTGCTACATCTATATGTTAATTTGGTGAGAATATAAATTTAAAGGTATAATAACTGCTTGAAAAAGAACATATTTTATTGCATTATTGATAAATCAAAAATTATTTCCAAATTTAAAGATATCTAAATTATAAAAGAAAATGCGTACTTAAAAAATAAATTTCTTCAATATCTTGTTTTCTCCATCGATGGTGAAAGAAAGCTTTGCTGGGTATAGTAGTCTGGGCTTGCATCCATGGTCTCTTAGCATCTGCAGCACATCTATCCAAGACCGTCTGGCTTTCATGGTTTCCATAGAGAAGTCGGGTGTAATTCTGATAGGTTTACCTTTATATGTTACTTGCCCTTTTTCCTTTGCTGCTCTTAAAATCCTTTCTTTATTCTGTATGTTTTGTGTTTTGATTATTATATGGCGAGGGGACTTTTTTTTGATCCAGTCTATTCAAGAATGTTAAGGTGTATAAGTAAGACACATTCATAAATACCAGGTTGAATATTTTCTGTAAGCAAATGAGCAAAGTTTCTTGATGAAATCATAGTGATATTTATACACATTAAGTACATTTCCATCTCTCATTAGATCCTTTGGAACCCCCCTGAAAGGATAAACTTATGACAGGAAGAACTCTGCACTTTTCCAATATTTCCTTCTTGAATCTTGTGGTATATTTCACATTTCTTGAAAAGGATTCTATGGTTCTCTGTTCATTATTATAAAAGCCAAGGTGTAATCATTAGATAAAATCAACTTCCTCTAGAACAGTTGTTCTTAACCTTCCTAACCTTGTGCTCCTTTAATAGAATTTCTCATGGAGTGCGACCCCCAACTATAGAGTTACTTTTATTGCTACTTTGTAACTGCATTTTTGCTACTGTCATTAAATGTAATGCAAATATCTGTGTTTCCTGATGGTCTTAGTCAACACATGTTAAAGAGTTGGACCCCACCCCCACCCCCAAAATGTTATGACCCAAATATTGAGAATTGCTGTTCTAGAAAGATAGAAAAGCTGTGCATTGAAAAGTAACTATTGAAACTGAAATATTTCAAAGAAGGGACATTTAAACATGATTTCCATTAGGCAGCCAATGAAAGTATCGTTGAGTATAATTTAGAAGAACCAGAAGTATGTAAGAAACAAGATGTGTGGTTAATGAAACTGTCAAATATCTGAAACATTAAGAAATATTTTCATAAAATCTTTCTGACTTCAGAGAAAAAATACTTTGCTACTTTAAGCAATGGAATATTTTTAGGCAAGAAGAACATACATGCTTTCAAGCTTGACAACACATTAGTTTAAATAAATTTTATTGAGTGAAATAAATCACTCTGGTGCAATTCCAATTACAGTCAGGAAATGGCAAAAGGATAGAGGCAGCAATTTTTATTGGTTGTAAAGTCATAATGGAGGGAAAGGGGGATAGGTATGTGAAATAGAATTTTCCATACATTAAAATGCTACATTTATCAATCTGCATTTTGAAAAGAAAAGTGAACCATGCATATACAGTGATTCTTGATGTAATTGATAGACATTACTCAGTAAATTTAATTACTATTGGCTACTCAGTTTTAACAAATATATTAAATTAGTATGGGTTTGATACTCAATGAGAGAGAGGGTGAGAATGGTAGAATTACAGTGTAAGAATTAGATGGAAAAGAATAGGATTTGATTTGGGAATATTCTATATGTACAGTGTATGAACAGAATCATAATCAGTTAAAACACTGAATTGCAATTTTATCTTAACACAGAATGGCTATCATTAAGAAAACAACAGCAAATGCTGGTACAGATATTTGGAAAGGGAAAATCTCATTTACTATGTGTGAGAATATAAATCGGTGTAGTGGCCATGGAAACCAGTATTTTTATTAGAAGTCTATACATCTTAGCTATTACTCCTTGGTATGGACCATTAGACTCTTGAGTCACCATACCATCGATACATGCACCTATACATTTATTGTATCAGTGATCACTATAGTTAGGATATAGAACCAGCATAGATGTCCCACAACAGATATGTATATATGTATGTGTGTGTTCCTATTATTTGGTAAGGAATTTAATAACAATATTTACAGAAAAATAAATGGAATAGGAATACATTACTAATGATTTTCTTGAGCAATTTAAGTAAAAGAATATACATATGTAAATGTGATTTGAGTAAAATAATATATAGTTAAATGTATATAATATATTCTATTTTATTGTAATAACTCAAGGAAAACATTAGTAATATAGTCTGTTGATTAAAGTAATATATGTATAGATAAATATGTGTATAATATATAAAATATTTTATGTGTATTATATTTAACACCTAAATAGACTCCATCATTTATATTTGTTAAAATCCCATGACTGCTACAGTAGAGAAGTTTAACTTTCTGTGAAAGCGTTCCTTTTCTTCCGAGTCAGTGTGGTTCATTTAGAGTGTTACGGTACAGTCATGTGAAGGTAGAACTATGGCAACCATGCGCTATACCCACTAGACATTTATCCAGTGATCCAGAGCTTCTAATTTAATTTAGAATGGCATGAGATAGCCTGGTCTTAATTTGCTGGAATAATGAAGCCCAAAGCTAGCAGCAACTGTAAATAACTGATGAGCTTTAGTAACACAGCAATACTTAAATAAGGAACACTTTTCTTTCCATACAAATTCACAACCAGATGCATCTTAAACGAATTGTAGTGTTACTAGGATCTTATTCAGAGTTGTCCAAGCTGTATTTGAGTTTCCATTTGTGTACATTTGTGTACAATTCTCAGAGCTGCCTTGATGTCTTAGGGATGGAACAGGCTTTCTGGTAAGTCAATTTGTTTAGCTGTGCAGTGCAGTCTTTCAGTCACATATCCTGACTGACTTCTCCAAATAATACTTATTCTGAAAACATTTTCCAAGTGGCCAGATAGCTTAGAAAAAAACAGAATTGTATTGAGATATTATATCTCCTGGCAGAACTCCAGGAAATACCAGGCAGTAGCTCACCCTCATGGTACGGATCTCAAGGTAAACCAGTCATCAGTTGGCCACCACCATAATTTCTGTACCACATTTACCCCAGGATATCTCATGGGCAGGGAAAATTATAGGTCCATTAAGGTTTTGTGGCTAGTTTGGGGTTCTAAGCCCTCCACTGTATGTCTTGTTTGGTTATAGTCTGTAAAGTCTGTAAAGCTTTTTAACAAAAACAAATTCATAATTAATAGTTCATCATCTTTGAACACCCATGATTTTGATGATACCTTTGCCTTTAGTGGCTAAGAAGTAATAACAATATATCTTTTCTGTTTTTTGGCTTCCCTGTGTATTGTATTTTGTTATATTGTGTAGTGATTAAGACATGCATCCATTTGGAAACAAGAGAAAGAAATGGAGAAATGGACTTCATTAATCCCTTGACTATGCATCATAATCTAAATTATTTTATGCAAATAACCAATCTATTTGCCTTCCTCTCATAGCTTTTTTTTCCTGTGCTATTTTCCTATTTTTTTCTTTATTTCTTTTTTGTTTTTGTTTTTCAAGATATGATTTCTCTGTAGCTTTCGGGCCTGTCCTGGAACTAGATCTTGTAGACAAGGCTAGCCTGAAACTCACAAAGATTGATTTGCCTCTGCCTCCCAACTGCTGGGATTAAAGGCGTGCACTTCCACTGCTTAGCAACTTTTCCATTTTCTTCTACATTATATTTCATCAATAATCTCTGATATACTTTGCAACAAAATACACCTATACTTGCTGATAGAAACAGTAAATTCTCAATTTTTAAATAAATATACAGAATAAAGCTCTTGAACACAAGCACAAGAAGCCTACTTTTGATTTGTTGGTCAGGGTTGACAAAGGCTCCTAAAATATTACAAATTAGTTTTATTGTCATTAGTTGATCCCAAGGTCAAAGATAGGTACCTATTGCTTAAAACACCATGTACCTTAGAAACTGGGTCCAGAAATCCTTGAGATGGGATTGACCTGAATGTCTCAGCCCTAAGATCTAGCTAATATTTATGGTACCAAAGATTCCATGAAAGTTATTGGAGAGACGCAACCAATAGCACTACTGAGCTGAGACACATATGAACGATATCGATGAATACCATGACAACATTATCCTAAGGGTTCAATAGTTGAAATCATATCTTAATGATAAACAACAGCTCTCTTATCAGACTTAAGACCTGACTGTAAAAGAAGAAGGGATTTTTTTGCCTGGTACTGAAAGCCTAGTCTGCTACCCAGTACTATAAAGTCATGAATCTTAGAGGAAAACCTATAACTACCCCTTTAATAAATAAGCAAATGTTCTTTCCACATTCTAATTATTTGTCCTAATACCCTCAGATATGTGTAGTACTCACCATTCATTCAGAAAGTGTATAACATAAACCCCAAAAAAGTAAATGATCATTAAATATTTAAAAAGGTATTTTGTTTAACTAAAAAATGATAGAATGCACCTAATATAGAACTATTACTTGACTTTTCAATTATTTTATAACATTTAAATCTAGTGAGATTTGATTGAGAAAAAATTACTGTTTTCCATACAGACTGAATTTTTGAAACATAGAAGTTATTAAAGCATTTTTACTACGTAGGGTAGATTAATTTTTAAATTGGAAATATGTCATGAGATATTCTTTTGTATATGTGTTGCTTTTATTGGTTAATATTTAAAACTGTTTCAGCCTATTGCTTAGCAATGTAAATCCAGGTGAGAAATCCAAATAGAGATATAGAGAGAAAGCAGACAGAGTCAAGGAGTCACCATGTGGTTGCTGAAGGATACAGAAGATATGGAAACTTATTGGTAGGCCACAGACTCGTGGTGATACACAGGTTAATATAAATGGTTAATTTAATATGTAAGAGTTAGTTAATAGGAAGCCTGAACTAATAAGCTAAACAGTATTGTAATTAATATAGTTTCTGTGTCATAATTCGGGTCTGGGTTGCCAGGAAATGAACAAGCACTCTTCATCTACAAAATGGCACAGCAACATGGGGCAACTCTATCCATATAAAACCTGAGAGCTTGGGAAGGAATTTTAGACACAGAAAAACAGAGTTAAGAACAGATTCTTGGTAGGCACATTTTTTTCCCTGATAGGATCTTTTTGCTGGTAGCGAGCAAAGATGCAGCTACTCTAAGGCTTCCTGACTCAGCATAAGCAGCAAAAACTGTGTGGCTTCTTTAAAAAATGTCAACTTCCTGGTCCGTGCTGGTAGCATGACTCTGGCTCTTGAAGGAGGTCCTGGACTTAAATGGGGTTTGTGAGCAGTGTGCTACAGCTTGCTTAATGGAAACATGGACTCCCTGCATCCCTGGAGCTGGTGCAGTGATCAAGACTCACAGAGAGTGGTGAACATACCTATGCCACAATAAAAGTCCAAAGGAGGTGGAGTCAAAATCTAGGACTGCCGTG
>JAQHUG010000083.1:258075-279735 GCA_028555095.1 Dicrostonyx torquatus | reverse complement strand
TTTGTGTTTTCTAGATTTCTTGTAGGTCTTTAAGGACCTCAATATATTTATGTAGGTTATTTCAACGTCTTTTACATGTGCTTCAGCTATTTTGCAGTACTCACAGTCCTGCTGTGGTAAGGTTTCTGGGCTCTAGAGGAGATATATCGTCCTGACTGTTCTTGATTGTGTTTTCATGCTGGTGTCTAGGCATCTGGGGTTTAGAAGCTGTAATTCATATCTGGTTATGATATGTTAGGTGGGTGTTTTGTTCCTTGGTTTCTCCTTCTCTAGTTTTTTTAGGAGAGTGTGTTTACTGTGTGTTGCCTTGGTCCTGATAGGTATGGGCCCTGGAGATTCCAAGTAAAATGTGTTTCTTATTATTGGGACTTGAAATTTAGGAATGAAAATGGGTTTGGGGCTGTGGAGGGGCTTCACAAATGAGAGGAAAGTGGGGTGTTCCACTAGCATCTGCTTAGTCTCCTGGCAATAGTACAGACAAGAAGGAGAGGCCACAGTAGAAGGTCTGCTACAGAGCTGGGATGAGACTCAGGGATTGGAGTTAGATGAATGGAGGGAGAAGTGAAGATCTGAGGTCATTGTTGTCTGTGGCTCCCTAGCGAGTGATGGCTTGAGCTTCCACCTGAGAAAAAGCAGTGAGTGGGGGGTAAGGAAGTGAGTGGGGGGAAGTTTGGAAGTGAAAATCTGTGTGAACTACTGGAGATCATTTCAGGAGATGAAGGCTGGCTGCAGCAAGTGTTCTGCTTCCGATCTTGGAATATGTTTGTTGAGGAGCAGAGAGAGAGGTGAAGGATCTGCAATTAGCTTACTGTTTCCCTTTCCAGATGTCCTGTGGGTTCCAGTGGATTGCCTCATGGATTAGGGAGCATGGCAATGCAACCAGTTGGGTTAAAGAGGTTAAGAGGGGGAGAAACTATGGGAGTAACTAAAGATCTTGGTAGGGAAGTTGCTACAGGTGTTCTGTTGCAGAGCTGCGGATGGGACTGGAGGGTTGGAATTAGAGGAAAGAAGGAGAAGAGAAGGTCTGCTGTTAGCCTAGCTGCTTCTCCGACCTATGGGTTCCCAAGAGGAGGAGGCTGGAGCTGGGGTTTGGGATAGCAGCTAGCAGGGTGGGTTGGGGTTGGGAGGTTAGTGGGGGAAAGTTTTGGGATTCACTAGAGATGAGGTGGGTAGATTCTGCTGCTAGTATTCCAACAGGAAAGTGAGGATGAAAGTGGGGTTGGACATTGAGGATTATAGGGAGAAGGAAATGAAGAACTGCACTTAGCCTACCTGCTTCTACTTGTAATGCAGTTGTATAGACATATTCTTGATTTTACATAGCTAAAGAAAATCTAGGAACCACAAATAAAAAAAAATATGGTATTTGTCTTCCTGAGACTGGACAATCTCACTTTATGCTATTATCTTCAGTTACACCTATTTCCTTGCAAATGACATGATTTCATTCTTCTTTAAGTTTGAAAACAATTCTCTTGAGTATTCCCTATTTCTTATTCATTCCTGTGTTATTGGAGACTTTGGTTCTATCACTTAGCTTTCAGTAACAGTGCTGTACTAACCATGGATGTGCAGGTGTCTCTGTGATGTGTTGACTTGGAGTCTTCAAGACAAATAATGATGGATGTATGGATCTTTTATATACTTAGTACCTAAACTAGTTTATATTTCCCTAATTCATCTCTAGGTTTACTGGCTTTTCTTTTAGAATTATCCAGAATCTGACTAGTTCTATTTCTTCTACTACCCAATTTTGTTTCCCTATTTTTTTTTAATATTTAGCTGGGACACATTGTAAATACTTTTATTTTCTTTCAGCCACTGTATAATATTATCCTGTTTCTATATTGCTTCTGTCTCACTTAATTATTTATCCAAATACCCTAAAAGAAATTTCAGTCAGAGAAAAAAATATTCCCTGTTCGAGTATTATAGGTTCATAGCATTAAATGGAACACCTTTCTACTCACTGCTTGTTAGTGAATCCTACATGGTTTCTATTTTCTCACTTGAAATAACATATCTATGGGAATCTTTGTGTTAAAAAGTCAGGTGAAATACATTACCTTTCTTTACGCTTGGTGCGCCTGAATGAACTATTTAATATTTCCTTTAGTTCTTCTAATTTCAGTGTAAGTCCTCTTTGGAAAGCACTTCTCCCTTTAATGTAAATTCTGCTGTAGCCACATCCAATGTACAGGTATAAGGTATGTTCTTAGCGAACTCAGTAGAGTCAGCTTTACATACGTCTTTTGCAAAGTCACTCAATGCAGAAATGCAATTAAAATTCTAAGTTGCTGTGGTTTTGATATATGTTTCATTCACTAATCCATCCACTTAGTCACACATGAGTTCCCAAATATATTTATTACTGTACCAACTAACAATACTTCATGAAGTATGAGATAATATCTTGTTGTTATGTACTCAATGACTTATTTTAATTTTCTATGGAATATTTTAATAATATATTAATCAATGTACTTACAATGCATTTTTGGGAAGCTGTAGTTTCTAAACAGACGTCTAATCAGATTAAAACAATTATAGTAATCCTATAAAATCTAAAAGCCCCAGGAAAGCTATTTGTAAAACCTGAAGAAATTAAAGTGTGACGTTATAGAACTAAATCGAGATTTTAAAAATAACACATGTGCTTATAAATGCTAATGATCACATTTTATTTTACTGTAGAATAAAGATTTTATATTGACATGCATAATACCATGATAGGATTGAGAACATTTCTGCTAATGAATGCTGACTGAAAAAGAAAAAAAAAAAGCCAGAAACCAAAAATCAAGCAACCCCCCACACACATAAATAAATAAATAAAACCCAAAAGAACTAATACTTGTAGCAATTAGGGTTTCGAGGTGAATTTGTCTGCATCTAAGATTCTTCTTCTAAGAAGCTACAACATATTTTATTTCTTCATCTTGTTTAACTTGATAGCAGTAATTTTATGTTGTGTCACTCCCTCAGTTTTATTTCTGTGGCCATGAGTTACAACTTTACTCCAGTGTGTGTTTTGATATTGAAATGTTGCCAGTGTGTTTTTTTTGTTACTATGCAAAAAAGTACATGTTAACCTTTCAGATTATTGATTTTAGTAGATAAATGGAAGGAAAAGTATTTTATTTAGTGGTAATCTGAAATGATAACATTTGTTCTAATTTTAAAAATTATATTCAAGCTGCAGACAAAATTATCAGTAAGATGAATTAGATTTCCATGAATAAATTTTCCTCAATATATCTATTTCTGTTGTATTTTCAGGACATATTTATTTTTACCAATTGCTATAGTGTAAATAATCTGAGTTCTTTTATATCTGTCTTCTAAAGGCCATAGGATTCAATCAAACTAGTATTTATTGAGCATGAAGTATGTGTCAGACACTCAGCCTAGAAATGAAAAGGCAATTTTATCTAAACATGTATAGTCCATGGCTTACAGAACTTAGTAAGAATTTGTGTGTGTGTGTGTTTTACAATGTGTGATTATTTATTCATATATGCATATATGCAAGTTTATATGTTTATTCCTAAACAATAGTTTTCAAAAATATTGTGTGAATTAAATAAGGGCTGGTGAATTGAATATATACAAGACAGAGAAAGAGATTAAGACTAAAGACATTCAAGATAGCTTTGCTATTAATATTATTATTATTAATCATTATTAGCAAATAGTAGAAAGATTTTAAAATTTTTTTTGGAGGAAAAGGGAAATTTAAGGACAATCAGTAATACTTAATCCTTACAGAAGTCATAAATTATAACATTACAATCATGCCAGACAAAAATTCCTGCGATGTGGTCTCATAGCTAATTTGCTTTGGTACATGTCTGTTTGTGTTTCCATCTCATCTATAAGCCTTCTCTCTTCCTGTGTGCTGGCTGCATGGTAGGTGAACTCTGACCTCATTCACCATCTCCTCATTCACCCTCCTGTCATCGGCCTCCCCCAGGGCTTGCCTCCATCTGTTATGGTTGTAAGAACACATTATCATAAGAATGGATGTGATGTGAAGTCACGAAATACTAGGAGACTGATCAGTCAGTATGTATTAGTTCCTGCACTGCTTCCCATCTAGGGCTCCTTTACCTGGATTACGTAATTATACAGTCTTTAATGAACTGTCTTTACTTTTGAGGATAAGAAGCTTACATTCACATACTTGGAGAGAGTTTGAAAACTTCTAACATTGGGATGTGTTGGGGAACACTTTAACCTGAATCCTCTGACTACCATTGTATTCTTCCAGTAAGTAGAAAATGGAGAGAAGATAGCTCTACATAATGTGATAGCTTTAATTGGGAGATGAAACAGTGGACAATGAGAGTGAGGAAGACAGGAATGTAGAACAGAGAACATGCAGAATAAACAAAATGTTAGGCTTGAACTCTGTCCACTTATCCACAGTGTGTCATAGAAGAGATATAGGCATGGTTCAGTGGGTACAATTTTATAGATCTTTGGAAAAAAGGCTTGGGCCAGTTCTGCAATGAAAAACACTTCTAAGTGCAAATAGCATTGTGTATTGGCTCCTTTTTATTCTCTTGTCCTCACTTGACAATAATTGCTTTATTGAGAACTTCTTGTGGACACATGCGATGGTAGATATAAGACTATATGATACACTTTCTCAATGAAGGAATGAGTGAGTGAATGGATGGATAAAATAAATGTTCTTTCATTTTGTTCTTGCTTTTTATGTTTTTTCTTAAGTGAAGGAAGTGGGTTGTGCAGCCAGGAGAATATCTGTTAAAAATTGTTCAGTGTAGGTAACATCATTTGGATAGGATACATATGAAACGAGGTTCATACCTAGAAAACCAGCACACTTGTGCATGGTAAAACAGACTGATTGTTTTAGAGAGCAAAGAGAAGAGACAAAATAAATTTAGCAGAGTTTACACAACCAAAGAATTAAATTTCAGCTTAGTTTTAGATATGCTGAGAGAGCATAAAAGTGTGCTGGTAGGTAAAAGTCTGCACAGTTCTGAGGAAGAGTGTAGACAGAAGCTAGTGATTGATACACTTATTTGAACAGGGAGGGTAAGACTCCAATTAAAAGTAGTTGGAGAATTGTAAGTAATCCAAACTGACTGAAAGCACAAAAACATACATGAAAACTACATTCTAACGATTACAGCAACCTTTATATGATATGAATGGAGACGTCTTTTCACTTGTATAATGTTTTCACAATGTCTGTCATAATGAATACAAAATTTAGTGAATGACTTAAAGAGAAAGCAGGCTGGTATTCAATGCATAGATAGCCACCTGTTGTTTGGCATGAAAGCATAGAAATCTGGGCAATCCAAATCAGATAGTCTGCAATGTCTTCCCATATTTCAAAGTAATTTTCATGGGGATTGCAACCTAAGTACATTTATGACTGGAGATAATAGTGTGTTTTCTGAAACATCTTGGCTTCTCCATAGCACAAGATAGTAGAGTTTCTGAAATTCAGAGAAGTGGAAGTAAAATCTTGGTTTCCAAAGTACCTTGTGATTTCAGAAAGGTAAAATTGGGGTCCCAGTAATAAATTAGAGAAAAATGACTAAGGGAAATTAACACACCCTTCTTTGCCAGCAAAGATATCTTGTGCTTTGCTGAAAACAATGAATCTGCCTTCTAAAAAGTGAAAGAATATTGAAAAATTGTTAGCAACTCTCAAGGGTCAGAAAGCAAGGGTAGTGGCAGTATGTAGCAAAAATTATTGTCTTACAGTGGACGAAGCTGACAGACGAAGCAGAGGTATCTCCAAAACTGAGAAAACTATATTGCTTTTGTGAAGAAATATAATAATAATTGAAGATACAATTGATAATTTACATGAATAATATACTAAATTGCAGAGAAAACTTAAAAAGGTATGAGGGCATTAGTTAAAGGACTCCTGAAGGAAAATACTGAACATAAAGAAATTAGAACTGTTGATCTATTCAAGAGTAGAGATGAAGGAAGGATTCTAAGTTCAAGGCCAAACCCAATGCCCATGTGCATGTGTGCACACAAGCATGTGCACGTGAGCACACACACATACACAAACACACACACAATTTTATAGATACACTTTAATGTTAGAACAATTATCTAATATTGGCAAATTTCTGGGTTTCATGTGTATAGACACAAACACACACACACACACGGAAACATGAAGGAGGTATAAGTGAGAGTAAATCTAGGAATGAACAAGATGAACTTATGATCAATGTCATAATGAGACTCTTTCCTTAGTGCACTTACTATAAACTAATAAATAAAAAACAATGATGTTAAATATTTACCAACAATTCTAGAAGAGAGAAGAAACTAATTCTAGTTACCAATATCAATAAGGAAAGAATGACACCATTACTGAGAAACATGGATGCTTCACATAATGATGACATAAATGGACACCACATATAACTGCACAAAAGATACACACAGGAACATGTGTAAGTTAAACTGAATAAAGTTTGGAGATCGTATAGGTTTCAACCTTGTTATTTTTTATATTATAATACTGTAGAAGATTTTTATCATGCATTAAAATGGAACAAAGCACACATGATCTAACTGCAAATTTTTATAGGATTTTGTGAATATGTGAGTATACAAAAGACATTTGCAAAGCCATCAAGATGATTGCTCTAGAGTTCATTCTCAAGAGATGATAAATATAAGAGTGAATGTCATTAAAGAGAGACTGTTAATTATATAAAATACTTCTGACAATATTTTAATAGTTAAAATGACAAATTTATTGCAATTAAAACTTGCCAATCTGTTACAGGATATGCTTTGTTAAATGTAAACAATAGACATTCAATTACTGGGAAAATAAATACATTAAATTCAGCCTATTAATGAGCAAAGTGTTCAATATCATTAGTCACCACCAAGCTAGAAGTTTATTGAATTGCTATGTTTTACTCAGTACAATAAGCAAAATTAATCAAAAGCACAGTATAAAATGATAGGGATACAATGAAGTAGTTAGAATTTGGACATTCTAGAAGTATCAATGCAAAAATAAAACAAGTTGGGAGAATATATTGTTAGTGTCATATAAATCTACACATTCATCTGCATCATGAAAAAGAAATTCTACTTTT
Organism: Dicrostonyx torquatus; assembly: GCA_028555095.1. Lineage (NCBI taxonomy): Eukaryota > Metazoa > Chordata > Mammalia > Rodentia > Cricetidae > Dicrostonyx > Dicrostonyx torquatus. Next base: position 272,614 of record JAQHUG010000083.1, on the reverse strand, counting down.
ATTTATTTATAAAAGGAAACAAAATATGTAGTGTGGAGAGAAATTTTCAGAACAGATTCACACATATATCAAATTATAATAGATTATTGGAAATGTTTGAAATGATTATAAAGTAGAGAATAGAACAGTATGCTACAGTGCAGCAAACAATATAGCACAGTAAAAAGAGAAAAATATATTTTTGGTTGTGAGCCTAGCCTGAACTGGCCTTGTCCCATAGTCACACTGATGAATATCTCGAATATCACCATAGAACCTTCGTCCGGGGATTCATGGAGATAGGGAGGGAGACCCACATCAGAGCACTGGACTGAGCTCCCAGTGTTCAGATGAAGAGCAGAAGGAGGGAGAAGATGAGCAAGGAAGTCAGGACTGTGAGGGGTTGGTTCACCCACTGAGACAGTGTGCCTGGTCTAATGGAAGCTCACCAAATCCAGCTGGACTGGGACTGAATGAGCATGTGATCAAACCGGACTCTGAATGTAACTGACAATGGGAGCTGACAGAGGCGCCATTGATAATGGCACTGGGACTTGTTTCTACTGCATGTACTGGCTTTTGGAACCTAGTCTATTTGGATGCACACCTCCTGGGGAGGGCCTTGGACTTCCTGCAAGGCAGGGTACCCTGCACTTTTTTAAGACTGGAGGGAAAGGGAGGAGGGTGAGTAGGGGAGCGAGAGGGGAATGGGAGGCGGGAGGAAGTGGGAGGAAGTGGAAATTTTTAAATGAAGAAATGAAAATATAAAAGAAAAGAAAAAGAAAAAAGAAAAGAATCACATCTGCAAGGTCATTTGTTGCTGATTTTCTGCCCAAGTCAGAAAGCAGCCACTTCCCTGCTCAATAAAGGATCTCTGTGAAAACAGAAAAAAAGAGAGAGAGAGAGAAAATTATATTGCAATAAAGGTGAATGAGTTAAAGCAAAAAGAAAATAACACTTAGGAAATGCAATAAGACCCACGATGAACAAAAAATTTTGGATAAAACAACATATTAAAGGATTTATTTGTTGAAAGTGTCAAATTCTGGAGTAATTTCTGAGGAAGAAGAGAAAAAGTCACTTAGTTAGAGAAAGGTCAAAATAACTACCAAAATATTAAGGAAAGAACATTTAAATTGAATATTTTATTATTAAAACTATACTTTATAATACAGAACAATAATTATTTACAAAAGTACAAATAAGCTAAAAGCAGCAGTGAAGATGAATGATAATGAGTATAAAGAGTCATCCTGGAACAAAGAAGAGGAACCATGATGAAAATCAGCAGCCAAAGTGAAGGCTAAGTCAGGTTAGGACATCCTGTATAGCAACAGTGCTCATTAGAGATTATTTGGTAGTCAAATAGACTTTACTGAAGTCATACGTTATATCATTACATTGCCTTTTATGGTGCAAGTTGTCATTAATCTATAGTCCAATGGGGTGACAGATTGGTATCAAGAGTATGGAGTGGTTCAGTATCACACAGCATGCTTAAGTGTTAAATGTAGACCTGAGTTCTAGATAGTCCTCTGTGCATTCTCTGAAGCAAGGGCAGCACACCACAGAACTTTGCATGTGTGTCATGTTTTTACATGAGTTGAACAAATCATCACGTGCACTATAAACTAATATCTTGGGGAATTGTGTTTAAATATTATGTTAAATAAGAGTTCAGACTGAATAAAATAGAAGACCTTTATCAGAAAGGAAAATTTAACCATCTAAGTTCTGACAAATCCTGGAAATTTTGTGCAATGGTGAAGCTAGACTTATTACTGAGGTGAAATCACCACAAATCCATAAGTATTCTTTTATATTTCCTCAATATTGCAGCTAGTGGAGAAGTCTATTAACCATTTAAACTGACAATAAGCTAATTTCTTGCTCATAGTTCAAATTCTAATGAAATATTGTATATAACAAAGTTTAAAATAATCTTAATTGTAGTTATCATTTGGTTTCTAGAAATATGTATGGAATTTGGAAGTGTTCTCTGGAAAATGGAAAAAAAAAAACCTCAGTCTATGAGATGGGATTTGAGTGAAGTTGGCAGTTTGACCTCTCCTGTCCCTTGCTGCCCCTGTGGTCAGACTTCTTGACATCCTGCAGTTTTTATTTTTTTTTCATTTTATAGCGTATTAAATCATGATTAAAAATAAAACCTAGGATCAGTAATAAATTATTAGTAATAAAACTGTGTGTGCTGTACATGACTACTCATGTAACCGTGTGTGCTGTACACGACTACTCGTGTAACTGTGTGTGCTGTACACGACTACTCATGTAACTGTGTGTGTTGCACACGACTACTCATGTAACCATGTGTGCTGTACACGACTACTCATGTAACCATGTGTGCTGTACACGACTACTCGTGTAACTGTATGTGCTGTACATGACTACTCATGTAACTGTGTGTGTTGCACACGACTACTCATGTAACCATGTGTGCTGTACATGACTATTCATGTTTGATCATTGCAAACCATGGCAGAAAGGGAGAACTGACTTGCAAAAGTAGTTCTCTGAACTACACATGCACACACGTGCCTGCATACACACATACTCAAACACACACACTAAAAATTTAAAGAAATGATAAATCATCATTATTATTACACATTATGGAAAGTAAAGAACATCTACTCTTTAAGTTATCCTACTGAAATTAATTTAATATTTTAAACATGTGTGACAGGCTCAGGACTTAATATACACTCGGCTTAACATTATCGTAAATGTTTTATTAAGAACATTACTTCTAGTTTGTTCAAGGGCTAATGTTGTGTGTAATTTTGGTAAGACCATTACTTTTAAATGTTTTTTTCCCTTATTTATCACCGTTAAACTTGAAGGACAAAGGAATGTGATGTGAGCTTCTGCTGCTTGCTCGGTTGCAGTGTACTGTGCAGTTCCTTCCCCTCTTCAGCTTTTCCTTTCTTTCTTTTTATTGTCTTTAGACACTTTTTTATTAATTAATTAATTAATTGTTTTTCACCAAAGATTATAATTTTCCCTCCAACTCTCCTCTTCTCCCAGCCTCTCCCTCCCTCCCCCCATCCAGCTCCTCCCCATCCCCACCTCCTTCTTTTCAGAGAAGTGCAGGCTAAGGAGCTCTTAGCTTGTCAGGAATCATTGAGACATCAATACACCTGCATTAACCTTGTTTTGACTCTTTCAAATAGGGTAGATACTAATACTAAGTGCTTGGCAATTGAAATGACTTACTTTTTTTAATGCAGTTGTTTGCTTTAAAAAATGTAGGACAAGTAAGGGAAATCAATTTGCAAAGCTGAGAGCAGAATGTTAAAATATCACCTTCACATTGAGGTGGGTTTTACAGGAGACCTTTGTTTATTGTGGCTGGGATCTCTATATAATTGTATTGTATTTCTCAGTGTTTTTTTTTTGTATATGAATAACAGACTCACTCTCCCAGCTCAGCCCCTCTTCTCTCCTAATAGACCTTGGGTTTGAGTTACAATGGTAGATTAAGTTTTAACTGCAGACAGAAAGCTGCCTCTCTATTCAAAACTGCACTTTATGCACTCAGAGCTTCATGGTGCAGCTTGCAGACTTCCTTTCTGCTCCAAGTTCCATTTTTTTTTGTATAATTCTCAAGTGCTTGAATACACTTGTTTGTATGAGGTATGTTTTCTCAGTCAGGCATATAATGCATTTACAAATTACATAGTCAAGATTTTACATAGAAGAATTCTAGGCTTTATTTATATTGCTTTTAAGATCATACCTTGTCATAAAATGAAATTAGAATTTAACTATAAAAGAAAGGGATAACACTAAAATTCAGTGAATATCTTCAATTGTTTTTATTTCATTTTTTTGATAATTTATTGCTGACATTAGTACTTAGTCTTAAGTCTAGCATCTTATGTTTATTGGACCATTGAGAGAAACATACACCACTCAGTGAATCTTATAGTTGGATATAGAGAGAATATACTAATAGCTCACTAAGATTGAAATATTCAATTAATACTTATAACAATCTAATAGAGTAAGGGTAGAATTATCACTCTCATTTAATAAGCAAGGTAAAGGGAAATCCAAAATATTTAAGAAAATTGAGAAGATGTTCACCAGAGCTCACTCACTGTTAACAGCAGAGGTAATTGTGACCTAAAATAGTGATCAAAATGTCCATCCATTTCTGAGAAATGCTGTGGTCATCAAATTCCCACATACTAGTTTGACATCATCTAAGTGTGGGACTCTATTTTTGGTTAAGATTCCCCAGAAAAATTAATAGACCATGCCATTGCAAACAGGCAGAATTCATATTTAAGTTTCATGCTTGACATTAAAAGGGATGGCCTGTTTTTGACTTTTTTTAATGAGCAAATATTTCTTGGGTAATATATATACATTGCTGGCAGGGAAACTCTCTAGTGGAGAGAAGGTGGGCATGGAAATAACAAGATAGTGTTTTAGCATATACTGAACTATGTTCTATTTCTAATGTCCTTGTCTTTCCTGGGTGTTGTTGTCTTGTTTTCTATAATTAAGAAAATATCGTTTTTAGTATATCACTCCTCAGTGGACAGAAACCCTTACTGTCTGCTTATTAGGGCTGGGTAAGGAAGGGGTGATTGAGGACACAGGCCTTATGGTATGGCAGTTTTACAAGTTATCAATGAATTCAACCAAATATATTCTTGCATTCAAGTTCCAGAAAGTTTGTGGGTTCCTCTGGAGGATTCCTGTAGTGAGAGGGAGTAAGACATGCACTGAGGAATAAACATGCTTAATACAACGACCCGCAACAACGTAGGAGAGGTTCAGGGTTCCAGAGCCAGATGTTTCTGGAGAGAATCAGATGAATGGGGGGAGTGCCTCACCTCAGTTTCCCTTTGTTGAAAAGGCATAATTCAATACTGGTTTCCAAGGTAACTGCGAATTCCAATACTGCATAAAATTGTAGAATGAAATTGGATGAAGTACACTATTTTTAGAAGACTCTGCTGAATATGGAATTAAATAAAAATGCATGTAAATGGAACTATTTGTGAAATACTATCAGCAAAATTTCTTCAGTTGCTGCTCGCATTTGCTGAGAAGCAAATGAATGAACTGTTTGTGGTAATAATAAGGAAATACTGACAAAAGACAAGATAAATTTTAAGCTTTTAACTTCAGAGCATTTATCTGGGTTATAAATTATCTGATAGCCATTTGGAAAACTTCTACATCAAAAAATACTTTGAAATTGAAATAAACCACACATGTAGCAGAAGATTCTAGTTGGGCATTTTTGGAGTACACTTTCAACATTAACTCCAACAGATACAAATATCATAATTTTATGTTTTATACTTACAGGCATATACTAAATCTATAATGTTTGTTTAGTAAAGCAATAAAAACAATAACAACAAAAACTCATGACATGCAATGTCTTCTTAACCTTCAAATAAATATAATAGGAAAATCACATTACATATTCATAGTTTCATTGCTCATAAAAGCTACATCAACACAGAAAACCACATCTAACTGTGAAGCTGTGTACAGAAGACACATGTCTTCAGACCTCATCCTCTGCCATGTATGCTAACATTGCACATACTCTATATGAGTCAGGCAATACTATGCAATTCTTTAGTATTTGTGGGAGGTTATAAATATAGTTAAGTCATGTATTTGAAGTATTTAATACTTCCCTGGTACAAACAATGGATATTTTATCATACTTTGTATAAAGGCACATGAGCATTAAAAATAACCCCCAGGTTATAAAACAAGTGACATTTACATTCATATATGGAAAAATAGCCCTCACTATTTTTGGAAGGGAGATGTCAGCTCAGGTAATCGAAGAACACATACTGTCATCCTATTCTGCTGTGGCATTTTGCCAACATGATTATTTAGTTATATAAGAGAGAAACAGGATAATTTGTTAATTTTACTAGATATTAAACAGCATGAAATACAAAGATGAAACTCTTTACAAAATACAGTGCTTTAACAAAAACCCTAAATATACATGGCTTGGTGAATTGTGGTTTATGTATTAAAATTTAAGACTAGGGTAAATCATATTTCTGTCTTTGACGTACTTAGCTGTCATCAAATTCATACTCTATGGTATTTATCAGCATTTATCTCTGGATGTCTGATGACCAAGGGACTGCATCCTAAGTGTCTATATCCCCAAGAACAATTCTCTGCCCACTATTTCTGGCCGAAGTAGAATCCAAATGCATGTATCTAAATAATTCCACTGTATGTGAAACTGGGTGTTTTTGATTAGATGTTACCGTGAAAAGGTTGCCTTATCAAGCTAATAAATGAACTGCTAAAAAAGCTGACAGGCAGTGGCTGGAAATGACTTTTGCCCATGGCTCAATTACAATCTGACCAATAGGAATGAAGGGAAGAAATCTAAAGGTGATTAATTGATTGCCATGTCACAGTGAGCTAGTTAACTCTCACTACCCTAAATGTGAGTTGACACTATAAATGAGAATAGGAGAGAAACAAAGCAGTTAGTAGGAAAGCTATCAGGCTATAACAAAGAACAATCGAAAAACAAATATGAGCTCAATTAAAGAGGCTGAGGACCTGCTTCACAAGTAATACTGTTTCATCCCTTGGCTTAGATATCTCTCTGGGGCTCAGGCCTCCTTTCTTTTCTTTTGTATGACTGATAAATTTAAATGCAAACATGTGAACGCACACGCACACACAATTATCCAAAGAGAATTATTTAAAGTTAAGTGCAGAATTGCTTGAGTTTTATCAATAATTCCCTTCATATTAAAAATAGCTGCCTTGGTGAAGAAATGATGAATTATCAAATTCTAAAGAGATTATTTCTTCTATACAATCTCCAAAGAGGAGAAAGTAATGAAAGATGAAGCCAAACATAGTTTTCTACACATGATATCATTTAGATAACCACATTTATTTACTTAGAATGAAAGCATGCTTGCCATACACCAGCCAGACGGATGTGAGTTGCATACTGAGTAACAGTGTCAGCACAAGGAGATTGACAGTGGAAACTGGAAGAAAGGAGGAGAAACACGGAGGGGAGACAAGGAGATCAAAGCATGCTGACAAAGAATGACACAGAAAAATGGAAAAACCACCCAAACCGCATATTGAAGAAGCTGTCAGAAAAACTAGCAAAGGGAATGACAATGGCTAAAATAGAAAGTGGACATGCACAAAACACAAAGACATGAAGGAATAAAAGAAAAAGGATGAGAACTTCATGGTGCAGACAGTGTTGCACCTTTCTCTGCCCATATTTCAGCTCAAGGTTCCATAAGAAAGCAGAGCAATAAATGGAATGAAGCTCCCCGTGTTAAGATGGACACATTTTCCCAGACTGCAAAGTTTCTGTGCACACGTTTCAAGCATAATATTTGCCAGGGGACTAGAGTTAAACCACCCTCTTAATTCATAGCAGGTAAAACACTAGGAAGCCTTTTAAACGAGGAACTCAAGAAAGAGATGCAGCAAGAATGTCCTGTATTTCAGGCACAGATTTTGAATTGAAAAATAATCCTGTCTATCATTACAAATAAAACATATACTTAATATGAACCTAAATTTAAGTATACATAATCAAAATAATACAATTTCAATAATTCCATCACGTATTGTTCTTTGCCTATAATTGAGAAAGAATAAGAAATTGAGTACAATATACTCCTCTTATAATGCTAGTGACCCTCTGTTATTGTGACTAGCCTTATGTTATTGTGACTGTACCCATTCATATGGAATAGGGCTAGTTTTCCAACAAAAGACATTTGAAAACAACTCTTGTTTTGTTGAAATGTGCTTATTAGCTTGTGCATGTAACTTTGCAACAATTTTTGTCTGAAATTGTCCTAAAGACTGAAAAGTGGGAATGTATGTTTCTCCCAAAAAGCATTACTGATATACCTTCTTTGAATAAATATTTTCTTTTTTCTGTCCAAGTTATCAAAGAAATTGAGGATGAAACATTCTGCCTTAGGTAGAGAAATTGTGATCTGGATCTCAGAAATATTTGATTTTAATAAATAGGTATAATGAGTACTGCAAAATTAATTTTTGATATTACTTTACAAGTGCCCATTATTGAAAACAAATGCATAATGCATTAGGTGCAGAAAAAAATCCTCACACAGAGATACATTAGTGATTGTTTTCACAGTATGTTGCATATATAAGATTTGTATTTACCAAAGAAAGAATTACTTTAGCATATTTAATAATCTCTAAAAATGCTCCATCAAGATAAATAGGAATTCTCATATTATATGAAAACTATTATTAAAATCAAATTCATGATAAACTTTTAATTAAAAACTGCTGCTTATAAAATGGAGACGATAAGTGCTTTTATTTTTTATCTATTTTTGCCTCATTTTGCTAATGTGTGCTTGAGAATTAACAAGGAAAACCCTAAGGTGGGGAAATATTTATGAGGTTTTAAAACCTCACTTTTAAAAATTTGTGCATGCTATATATGCATGTAAAATGTTAAAAAATATTTTAGTTTTGTAGGGTAATATTAAGAAATTTAGATTCTGAAAAGTAAATCAAAAGCTGAGAAAATTTAAGAAACTTGTAAAGTTCTAAGAGCTGCAAGTTTTGAAAACATTGATTTTAGCACAGACTATTGGCTCATTCGTATTTATTTAACAAAAATATTAATTTTTGATAGTATGATTAGTAAATGTATGCTATATACTTAATTGTTGTATAGGTTGATTAGTAAATGTATATGCATTACTTCATGTAAACAAAATAGAAGCAGATATACTGAGAGATTTGTTATTTTAATCAATATTTGCTTCAAAATTCTCTATGTTTGTGTGTTATTTGCTAAATATAAAATTTAACTTAGTTCTTCCATATCTTTAAAAAAAAGTTAAAGGAACATTGAAATGATTCCTAAATAATGTGTTTTGCCATACTCATAAATATTTTACTCGTTTCTTTCTGAGAATAGTAAAAGGCTTATGTAGGTCACTCAGGGTAGAATACTTGTGTAGGATGATAATTTCAGGACGGTAATAGGCTAACCTAAGAAAATATACACATATATTTTAGTTCACAAATTCAATTTTATCCAGAATCATTTTTGGGCCTGTTGGCCACATATCTACGCAGACTTTTCAGGCATCAGGGTGGAGTTAAGAGCAAATGCATATTTCATTGAAATGGTCAATTCTGTTTCAATGAAATATCATTATAACTGCTCATTAAGTTAAATTAAATTCTCTGAGACAGTTTTTCCTTGATGCTCTTGCACCATGAACTGAAGGTAAAACACATTGTTGCAATTATAAGTCTACATGTGAAATTAGTATGGCCAAAATGGGGGAGAAATTGCATGAGCTTACCATATTGCCATAATTTTCACTAGTGTTAGGACAGTATACATGTGAGACAAAATACTGTTATTGTGAAGCATGTTATGTTTAACTTTATTACAACTATATAAACATGTGACACACACACACAAATACACACAATTCATACTTATGTTTACTTCATAGAATCATCCAGAACTCAATTTTATGCCTCTTTTACAGTCAATGAGCCTGCATTCCAATCATTCAGTTTATTAAACACTTCAGTTTGCTCCTATAAGGTCTTCAACTTGTGGAAATATCTTAATTCATATTGGATGGATAACACAATTTAATGTTTAATTAAGTGATATTGGATGAGACTAAAATACACAAGGAGGTATACAAAAGGAAAGATTTAGAACCAGATAACAAGTAATAGTTTTTAAAAAGTATTAACTCTTATTTTATCACATATGCAAATTTTTCAGAAAAAAAATCACTAGTCAGCCTGAGTAATTGTATATGCCTTGACCACTGATGATTAGGGCTGTATTTTTATTGTTGTTTCAAAACCTTAACTTGTTTCAATGTTTTGGTCAACCACACACCACAAAACAGGAACAGTAAATTATGAAGAATCAACAATTTGATAGTTTCATTTCCATATCGCAAGCAAAATTAGTTTTAAATTTATAAATATATTTCATTAAAAATAGTATGTATTGTTTATTATATTCATATTTGAATCAATACCAAATACCCAGATGACAGTGCTATATTGTTTGAGAAATATTATTCATCTATAGAAATCATGGGAACATATACTTCCCATATCTATGTTGTTCACTAATACTTATGAGAACCTCATTACTCTAATGGGATTATTTATTGATAAAACAGAGATGAAAGGGGCTGGAGACATAGTCCTGTGGTTAACAGCATTTACTGCTTTTCTTCAGCAAAAAGATCGGTGTCTAGAACTCTATAGAAAGGGTCATATCCACTTGTACAATCTACCCTTAGCAATCTGACACTCTTCCTGGCCCCCAAAGGCACCTGAACATATGTATATATACCTCACATGTGTAATTATTCAGTCACAGATAAGGTTCTAAAATTGGGCATGTGTGGATGGGCCAGCAGGCACAAAAGGCCTTGTGTGACCCAAGTGCGCACATGCATGGTTACATCCACATATGACTTAGCTAAAACCCTTGCGCACATGTATGAGTCACCCATCTGTGTCATCAATGTATAACGTGGTAATGCCTACACCCTGTGCACATGTGATAGGCAGCTTTTAAAAGCTGGACGTGCCATCTCTCTCTCTTTCTTTTTTCTGCACCCTGATCCCCAGGCCTGTATGCAGCCCCTGTAATAAACTCCGAAGCAGGTTTGTTTGTGCTCTGTGTTTCCTTCTCACTCATACCAGGTAATTTCATTTGGTGTCATAACTTGTGGAGGCTCTCTCAGCCCGAGCCCCTCTCCTGGGGTTGGGATCTGAAACTGGGAAATTCTCCACGGCAACTGTGTGTTTCATATGCCTGAGTGTGACGTCTCTGACAACACTGGCTTGAATTGATGAGTTTCCCCATTCTGGTCAGCCTAACCGTTTCTCTGAACCCGATGAATTGACCTTTGAGCTCTGGCAACACTTTGGTGTTCCTAGAAATGGGGGGGGATTACCCCCAACCATAGTCTTCAAGTTTAAGGTTGTGCCCTTTGCTGACATCCATCTGTGGATTGCTTTCCTTAGTTAAAATCGTGACCTGACTGACCTGGAGTCACCCCTCCCATGCGAGCACTGCACACTCTGTGCAGGGGCCCAGGGGCCTTCAGATTCTTCTTTCTCTTTTTTTCCATTTCTTTCCTATTTTCCTTGCAGTAAAAAGCCACTTGGAGTAAACCTGTGGCCTCTCTGGGTTCTGAGTCACCAAAGGGATCCAGCCAGGCCTTACCTTCCCACTCATGGCCTGGGGGGACGCCCTCCCACAGGTCTTGCTGATTCACACCCTACCCACAGTCAAGAGTCATCTTACTGTGGGCCTTGTGGTATCTTTCAACTATGGGACCCATCTATCCAGCCTCCCCCCTGGGATGACTTTTAGAGGCCCTGAAATCCAGGCCTTAATGCCCTACCTACAGATTCCCACACTTCTTCCCCTTTCTTAAAAAAAAAAAAAAAATGACCTCATTACAATTTAGATGGCAATCTAAAGTGGCCCGCCTAATGGCACCTTTGATCCCAATATTTAATGGGAGTTTTCTAACTACTGTCAGCACTCAGGCAAATGGAAGGAGTTTCCTTATATCCAAGCCTTTTACTATTTAGGCTGTGAGCCTAAACCCTCTGTCCTTGCAAGCTATTCACCTGCTCACATGTCCCTGGCTATGCCATCTGTACCGGAAGAACCCTCTACTTCTGCTCTGGACCCTGCTAATAAAACCCTGCCTTTTCAACCTCAGCAAGAAGCTACCCTCATCCCCTCAGTATTTACTCCTATCCCTTCAGACCCTGCCATTCCTCCTTTGGCTCTTTACCTCCCACTCCCTTGCCACCTCCCTCCACTTGCTCTTCAGCTCTCTTTCCCCCCCACTACCTGCTCCATTAGCCCCGCTGAATCATTCTTCCTCTCCCGTGCCTGGCCTTTACCCCCACCTGCTTCAGTAGCCCTGCTGAATCATTCTGTCTCTCTGGTGCCTGCCGGCAGCAGCCGCCCTACTCTGGCACACACCTTTACCCCTCCTCTCACATGCTTGTGTGCTGCTATGGAACCTAACTCCAAACAAGCCAAGCCTGCTACAGTTCTCCCATTGCAAGAGGTGGCCGGTGTAGATGGATTGATTAGGGTACATGTTCCTTCTTCACTCTCAGAACTCTCCCATATAGAACAAATACTGGGGTACTATACATCTAATTCTACCACTTTCACAAAACAATTCTAATATCTTACCCAGGCTTATAATCTCACCTTTCATGACATCTATATGATATTATCTAATAATGTATTTCCTGAAGAGCACAGGCGAGTTGGGAGCAGGACAGACCACATGCAGATAAGATTCACCAGACTCTTGCCTCCCACCCTCCCAGAGAAGAGGTGGTCCAAGAGCAAGAGCCACACTGGGATTATAATACTCAGGGTGGGATTTTATCAAGGGACCCTTTTTTGACTTGCCTCCTGGCAGATCTCCGAAAGGCTGCTCTCAAGCCAGTAAACTATACTAAGCTCTCAGTGATCATTCAAGATATGAAGGAAAATCCTTCCACATTTTTGGAACGCCTCACAAAAGCTCTGTTACAGTATACTAACTTAGAACCAGAAACCATGGAAGGGATTTTTTAGCAACTTGCTCCTCCCATTCACCTTACCCCAGACTCACCAGCAGCTCCACTTCTCCTTCTCCTAGCCTCCCAACCTCCCAACCCCAATGTGTCTTTTGCTCTACCAGCCTCCCAGGTGGACCTGCAAATCTGGGACACCCAAACCCCCTCCATTGCTAAACACCACTCTCCCATTGTTATCCAATTACAAGATCCTACTAAATACATCACCCAAGCTCAGCACCCCCTCTCTCCAAAGCCTTAGGGGACTTAAGCCTATTATATCTGACCTTTAAAAAAAAAAAAACTTCTTTGCCCCACCTCTTCTCCCTTTAACACCCCTATACTTGCTGTTAAAAAACCTAATGCAACTTATCACCTGGTTCAAGACCTCCAGCTTATTAACTCCATAGTGGTCCCTCTTCATCCTGTAGTGCCTAACCCTTACACACTTCTTTCCTCTATTCCTCCAGGAACCTCCCACTTCTCACTTCTAGACCTCAAGGATGCTTTTTTGTTCTCTATTCCTCTTAGCTCTCAGTCTCAAAACATCTTTGCCTTCATCTGGACTGATCCTGACAGTCACCTCCCCACACACCTTACCTGGATTATCCTTCCCCAGGGATTCTGGGANCTTTGCCCCACCTCTTCTCCCTTTAACACCCCTATACTTGCTGTTAAAAAACCTAATGCAACTTATCACCTGGTTCAAGACCTCCAGCTTATTAACTCCATAGTGGTCCCTCTTCATCCTGTAGTGCCTAACCCTTACACACTTCTTTCCTCTATTCCTCCAGGAACCTCCCACTTCTCACTTCTAGACCTCAAGGATGCTTTTTTGTTCTCTATTCCTCTTAGCTCTCAGTCTCAAAACATCTTTGCCTTCATCTGGACTGATCCTGACAGTCACCTCCCCACACACCTTACCTGGATTATCCTTCCCCAGGGATTCTGGGAAAGCCCACACCTATTTGGCCAGTCTTTAGCTTCTGACCTTCTCTCACTGTTTCTAACTAAGTCTAAACTCATACAATATGTGGTTGACATTTTACTTTGCAGTCCATCATTGGAGATCAGCAAAACTAATACCTCCATTCTTTTAAATTTCCTGTCCAAAGGGGGCTATAGAATCTCACCTTCTAAGGCCCAACTGTCTACCACTCAGGTCATTTACTTGGGATTAACTACTACCCCAACCTAAAAAGCTATTACCCTAGACAGAAAAAAAGCTAATTAAGTCTCTAGCAGTTCCTTCCACAAAAGAAGAGGCTTTATCATTCCTAGGAATAGCTGGCTTCCTGCGTTCCTGGATTCCCTCTTTTTCTCACCTTGCCCACCCCTTATATGAGGCAGCTCTTGGCTCTCTGCATGAGTCTTTTCTCCATCCCATTAATAAACCCTTCCAGAGACCCAGCAAGCCCTTATCCAGGCCCCAGCTCTTCATCTCCCAGATTTAACTCGTCCTTTTTTCCCTCGACGTAACAAAGAAGGAGGAATATACTCCTGGGTTCCTAGGACATCAGCTGGGACCTTCTTTTGCAACTGTAGCATACCTGTCAAAGAAGATGGACCTCACCATTCAGGGCTGGGCACCCTGCATATGTGCTTTAGTGGCCGCTGAGCTTCTTATTCGTGAATCAAAGAAACTAACTTTTGGGTTAACCACCACTGTCTTCTCACACCACAATCTGTCCTGTTTCTTAACTTACAAAGGCTTACAAACCTTACCCCCTTCCCGAGTTCTTTCCCTCCAGGTGGCACTAGTAAAAGTTGCCATACTCACTTTCCAATTATGTCCACCCCTTAATATCTCAAATCTCCTACCTCAACCTAACATTAATTATTCCCCATCTCACTCCTTCATAGAGATCTTAGAGGATCTACTGTCACACCACTTACATATACAGGA
>JAQHUG010000083.1:205570-229208 GCA_028555095.1 Dicrostonyx torquatus | reverse complement strand
TGAATGTGACTGCCAGTGGGGACTGACTGCCAATGATAATGGCACTGGGACCTATCTCTTCTGCATGTATTGGCTTTTTGGGAACTTACTTTATATGGATGCACAGCTTCTTAGACTGAGATGGAGGGGGGAGGACCTTGGGCTTCCCAAGGGCAGGGTATCCTGCCCCATCTTAGGGAAGCAGGGGAGGGCGGTGGGGTAGTGGGGGAGCAGGAGGGCCGGGAACAAGGGGAGTAAATGTAAATTTTTGTTTTAACAATAAAAAATAAAATGTCCTTATAGATAGTGGATAAAACCTGTATCTTCTGAAATTGATATATCTAACAAGATTCTAAGCTAATATTTAATTACATGAGAGCAAAATTATCAATCCTATCTAACTTTACCTATAATATATTTAGGCTACAGTGACAGCATGAGAAACTGACAAATATTTGCATGTTGGGGATATAGTATATCTTACTCAATTTTAAAAGAAATTGTCACTATAAAGGACACTGTTGACTTTCCTGAAGATAATGTTATTCTAGTTCATGTGTATTTTATGTGACTTAGTAATGTCCTTTGGTTACAAAAAGAGTCTTTCCTAAGGGCAGACTAGATTTTACTTTCTTACCGAACTTTGTGAATTGAATCTTAGAATGGCCATAATGGTAACATTAACTACCTTTCCTAAGAGAAAAAGGAGAGAAATAATACACACGAGGTAGAAATTAAGGCTCTACCTGAGTCAACAAGAGGTACAATATAAAATAACAGCAAGGACTTCACTGCTCTGAGTCACCTCGAATCATTCTCTCCTTTGTAAGCATAATGGAGTAAAGGATTCTCATTAATCTTATACATTGATGAATTCTCGAGACCAGATGGGATAAAAAACTAAGATCCAATAAAACTTGCTATTTCAATGTCTAGGGTGACTGTTTAATATGATTTTCATACATTCATCAATACCAGAGAGTGAGTTTATCTTTATCACTTTTCAGGTTTTTTCTTTTTTTTTCTTTTGTATTCTTCTCACATACACACATTCCACAGCAGTTCCCTATTCCTCCACTCCTCTCAGTCCATCTCCCACCTCCCTTCTCCCTCACATCTCTCATACTCTGTGTCCATTAAAAAAAGAGCAGGCCTCCCAGGGATATCTACCAAATGTGGCATAACAAGTTACATTAAGACCAGACACAGTAGGCACAAACCTTTATATAAAAGCCTGACGAGGCAACACAGTAGAAGCAAAAGTGTCCCAAGAGAAATTACAAGAGTTAGAGACACCCCACACTCCAACTATTAAAAGTCCCACAAGAAAACCCAGTTACACAACCCTGACACATTTGCAAAGGACCTAGCTCAGATCCATACAGGGTCCATGATTGTCAGTTCAATCTCTTTTAGCCCCTATCAGACCTGCTTATAACATCAGACCATGTTCTCCTGATGTCCTCCACCCCTCTGGCTTCTTCAATCCTCCTCCATCCCCTCTTCTGCAAAGTTCCCTTGGTTTCACCTAGTGTTTGGCTGTGAGTCTGTCTGCATCTGCTCTCATCAGTTACTCTGTGGGGCCTCTGTGATAACAACTAATGTAGGCAGTTCTCTATGAGTACAGCAGAATATTGTGAGGAACCATTTTATCAGCTCTTTTTTTATTTTCCCTGGTAGTATTTGATTTTATACTGGATTTCTGGGCTGTCCAGCCTCTGTTTCCTGGCTATTCAGGAAATGTATCCTGGGCCTCAAGTTGGACCAATCATTGGTTGGTCACACCTACAAATTCTGAGACACCATTATGCCATATAACTTTCAGCAGGAAGGATTGTAGGCTAAAGGTTTTGTGGCTGGGTTGTTGCTCTATTCCCATGGTGTGAAGCCTTGCCTGATAATAGAAGATGATTGCTTCATGTTCTGAATCCCCCATTATCAGGAGTCTTCGCTAGGGTCAGACTTGTAGATTTCAGGGAGTTTCCACTGTGCTGGGTTTCTACAATTCTTGATACATATCAGAATAATAACATTATATAAGAGACATGTAATGTGGGAGGTGATGTATGCTGTGAATATGCTTTCTTGCCATTAGTTAATAAAGAAGCTGCTTTTAGACAATGGCTTACCAGAGTGCGAGCTGAAAGAGTTATATTGAGAGAGTAGGTGGAGTCAGAGAAAAGCCATAGCTGCCTGCAGGAGACAGAGACACTGAAACCTTGCCAGTAAGCCACAGCCACATGGTGATAAAGAGATTAATGGAGATGTGTGAGTTTAGGGTATAAGAGCTAGCTAGAAATACATTTAAGTTATTGACCAAACAATATTGCAAATAATATAGTTTCTGTGTGATTAATTTGAATCAGGGCAGTTGGGAAATGAATGAGTGATCTCCACCAACAGACATAAGTAAACACCTATGATGTTAAATAAGGCTGTAGTTGCTTAAATTATGTCTCAAAGGTGCGATTTTTATTTTATTTTGTTCTGAGCCCAAGCTCCATTGTGACACTCTAGATAGTCCACAGCTTCTTACTTAGATGTAGACCAGGCTGTTCTGAATCCACACAGATCAATATGTCTTTGACTCTTATGAGCTGAGATTAAGAGTATACACAACTACCTGGTAGGTGATCATATTTTATTACAGATGCTGTATTTATGCTTCCTTTTAAATAAAAATACATATTTAAACTTTGACTTTTCTATACTATTTTGTTATAAAAAATGAATTAGTTCATGAATTTTTGTATATCTGTTACTAAGATTAAAAATTGCCCATACCTGAACTAATGAGCTGGCTCAGCCATTCAAGGCTAGGTTTGCAACCAAAACAAATGGACAATAGTTTTATTATTACTGCTTCTTTGTTTGTTTTCATTATTATATCTAGAGTATTTAAGCATCTTCATATCTCAACTCATTTTCTCAAAATTTGGTAATTACTGTTCATCACTGAAATCTATTTTAATTTTTTTCTTATGTGGTGTGGGAGGGTTCTTCTGTATTTCTGTTCTTTCATTGGTTAATAAAGAAAGCTGCCTAGGCCTTTTGATTGGGCAGGACTTAGATAGGCGGGGAAAAGAGAACAGTATGCTGGGAAGAATACTGGCTCAGGGAGAGCCGCCATGAAGCCGCCAGGGTCAAACATGCTGAATCTTCCTGGTAAGCCCACTACCTTGTGGTGACTTACAAACTATTAAAATGCAGTGAACTAAGATGTAAGAGTTAGCTATTAAGAGGCTAGAGATAATAGGCCAGGCAGTGTGTTAAATGAATCCAGTTTGTGTGTGATTATTTTGGGCCAAAAGGAGGCCCACGACCAGGAGCCAGGTGCTGGGAACAAATGGCCACACTCCTCTCACGTGTCGGGACACAGCTGCCCCCCCTTATTACAACACTTATGTAAGTGTAACTACTGATGGGAAGCAATTATGTATTTTTTCAGTTATGCCACATCTAACTCTTAGCCCTTTGCTCTTAGGGAACATCTTTTTCTTAATGTTTTAAAATGTTAGTCCAGAAATAATTTCCAAATTGAAGTCAATGTCATACTCAAATATGGTATAATGGGTCTCTTCAAATTGAGTTCCAGGTACTGTTACTAATATATGGGTTTGTTGACTTTCTGGAAATGCATTTGTACCTGATATTTTTTTCGAGCCCCATTTATAGGCTAGTAAATTGATTTCTTCTATGAATAAATGAATGAATAGTAATCCTCAGTTGTCACAAACCTCGAACAAGTTACATTATGGTCTCATTGGAAGAATTCTGTATCTGATTATCCCTCTCTCTGCAGTACAAAGATGATTTAGTGAGTTGGTAGTAACTACCTCAGCAGTCCACTGTAAAGCTATGCAATGAATGAATTTTAAAGATTCTACTTACTATTTATCTTTATCAAAATGAAGTATTTAATATAAATTGATGTTTTTGAAATCTCATGGGATAATATTTTTAAAAACTTGATTTTTTAAATATCAAAAGCTTTACTTTTTATTGTATATTTCTCATATCAATCCCAGTACCCTATCCCTCCTCTCTTCCCACACCCCATTTGTTCCTGAGAGAGTGTATAGCCTGCCCTAGAAAGTTAACTAAGTCTGCCCCATCACCTCATTGAGACAGGACCAAGTCCCCTCCTCTCCCCCACAATGCCTAGACTGAGGAAGGTATCTCTCCTTAGAGCATGAGTTCTACAAAGTTAGTTCATGAATTAGGGTCATATCTTGATCCCACTGCCAGTGGCTCTACATAAGGGCCAAGCCACCCCATTGAAATGTCACCTGCATTCAGGAGACCTAGTTTGGTCCTATACAGGTGAACCAGTTGTCATTCTGTAGTCAGTGAGCTCCCATTAGTTCATGTCAGCTGAATTTGTGGGTTTCCCTATTATGGTCTTAATCCCTTTGCTCATATTATCACTCATACCTCTCTTTAACTGCACACCAGGGATTTGGCCCAGTGGTTAGTTGTCGATCTCTGCATTTGCTTTCATCTGATTTTGGATGAGGATCCTAGCTTCTTTGGGGTTGTGGACTGTAGACTGGTTATCCTTTGCTTTAATGCCTGTTATCCACTTATGAGTGAGTACCCACTATGTCTTTCTGGGTCTGGGTTACCTCACTCAGGAGGGCTTTTTCTATTTCCATCCATTTGCTTGCAAATTTCAAGATGTCATTTATTTATTATTTTTACCACTGGGTAATATTCAATTGTGTAAATGTACCACATTTTCTTTATCTAATCTTTAGTTGAGGGGCAACTAGATTGTTTCCAGGTTCTGGTTATTACAAATATTGTTGTTGTGAACATAGTTGAGCAAAGGCCCTTGTATCGTGTGCCTCCTTTGGGTATATGCAGAAGAGTGCTATTGCTGGGTCTTCAGGTAGCTTGATACTTATTTTTCTGTGAAATTTCTATACTGATTTCCATAGCAACTGTACAAGTTTATTCGTTAGGAGGTCCTTCTGTCTATGTGTTGTTTTCATTGATTAATGAATAAAGAAACTGCCTTGGACTTTTGATAAGGCACAACTTAGGTAGGCAGGGAAAACAGAACTGATTGCTGGAAGGAAGAAAGCAGAGTCAGAGAGACACCATGGAGCTTCCAGATACAGACACTGGGAATTTTACCTGGTAAGCCACTGCTATGTGGCCATACACAGATTAATAGAAATGGGTTAAATTAATATGTAAGAGTTAGTCAATAAGAAGTTAGAGCTAATGGGCCAAGCAGTAATTTAATTAATAGTATTTCTGTGTGGTTATTTTGGGCTAAGCTAGCCAAGTGGCTGGGATGAACAGGCAGCCTCTCATTGAAACAGCTGGAGATCCAACGTGGTCAACTAAGTCAACATAAAACCAGAGAGGGCTTGAAAAAGGAATTCTAGAAAAAAGATAGAGAGATTTAACACACCTTTTTGCTGTGCCATAGCTCCTTTAAGAGAGATTTTCCAGACTCAGCAGCTATAGCAGGAAAAAGTGATGGTTTTAAAACTCTAGCTTTCTGGGCCAGGCTCTCAGTACCAACTCTGACTCTTTCAGGCAGGAGGTCCAGCTACAGAGCATTTAAGTTTGGTTTGTGAACAGAGTTTTGCGGCTTGCTTGATGGCAATGTGGACTCATTGTGTGCCTGGAAGGAAGGTGGTACACATGGGTCAGTATGGCTCAGAGGCACCAGTTGCTCTGCCATGCTGTACTGGGCAGTAAGAAGTGCTTCACATTTTAAGTAGTGCTCCTGGATAGTAAAGACATAAAAGACCACTAAATGGGTCACAGTGTTGGATAAATGTACATAGGCTTGGGAGAGAGAAACAAAAGAATATAGAGAGTCATAAAATAAAGTCAATGCTTTAAAAATGGTAAAGTCTTTAAAGAGACAGAGTACAAATAGTCATAGACTAAAAGGAGTAAAGAAAAATAAGCTACACAAAAAATGGAAAATTCACAGAGAGTCTGGATTATTCATATTATTGTGTTTACTTTAAATTTTTTGACTGAGAAGGAGCTAAGTACAGAGAGACATTTCATTGTATCGGCTGCTAAGCTAAACCAGCATGTATATTATAAAGGTATCATGACTTCAGAATTTGGGTTTAAGGACATGCTGCTTGGGAAAAGAGGATTTTCTTTTGTTTTCACGAAAGATGAGAATCTGTGGATTGCCTCCAGGCAAATATGGTTTTATGGAACAAGACCACCTGAAAAGTTGCTGTGAATACACTCAAAAACTTACTTCACTTAACTGCTGACTAAGATGAACTTATCACACAGGCTACATCATGAAAGACCTGATTAACAGCACCCATATACAGCAGAAAGCAGTTTGGAGAGCAAAATCTATGCCCATATTCCCAAGTATTGTTTATAAATGTTCTTTTACATTTAAAGGGAGTTATGATATAGCTATGAGTAATTTGCATTGGTATGAATCTTTGTATACTGATTTATAACAATATTAATTAAAATTTATAATTTGTTATACTGTCTTTGTATATTTCTGCTTTTGATTAGAGTATTGTGATTGTGTAGCTCATTTGAAAATAAAACATATAATTAAAAATATAACTTAATAGATATTCATCTATAATAGTCAAAAGTATAATCATATTAGTTAGATTTTCTAGATGTACAGAGAGGTATTTCAGATGGATAGATATTCTTCAAATCTTTAAAAAAACATTCAGAATATGGCATTTAAAATGTTTAAGAATTTAGGATTTTCCATGACAATGAGAAACATCTACTCCTGGCAGCACCAATCTACTTCAAGAGATAGATGGGCATCAAAAGAGACTCCTCATGGAGTTGGTTAACTATTTGGGCAAAAAACTGCTCTTGCCTGAACTGCTGAACTGGACTTGCAATACCCACAGAAAAATGACTGCTGAACTTGACACCCCGCAGGTGTGATGATTCTTTGGGGTTCCTGCTTCATGAAAGAGTCTGTGAAACATTCTACAGGATATAGAAGAAAGTGACCAAACTGTGTTTGAAATTACCTGCCTTGTGAAAAAGTCTGCTGGATACTATGGGCCTGTAGACTGAAGATGGATGCCCCAAATGTACAGAAGATCTTTGAGTGACTGTCCAGGTAGCAAGATGTCTCTGTCAATTCTAGAGTTTTGGAAGTTGTTTATAATGCACTTCTAGTTTGCATAAGTAATATTATGTCCTTCTGAAATCTTTGATGGAGTTGAATAATTTAATTATAGTTTTTCTTAGTTATGATGAAAGATAAAGTAGATATAAATATTGTAACTGTAATTCTTGCTTGATAAATATTTTGTTATATGTAATTTGGTTATGTTAAAGCCTTAATTTTTGTTTAAACAGAAAAGGGGACATAGTGGAAGAGGTACTTCTGGTTATGTGTTGTTTTCATTGGTTAATGAATAAAGAAACTGCCTTGGACTTTTGATAGGACACAACTTAGGTAGGCAGGGAAAATAGAACTGAATACTGGAAGGAAGAATGCAGAGTCAGAGAGATGCCATGGAGCTGCCAAATACAGACGCTGGAAATTTTCCCTGTAAGCCACTGCCACATGGCCATATACAGATTCATAGAACTGTTTAAATTAATATGTGAGAGTTAAACAATAAGACGTTAGAGCTAATGGGCCAAGCAGTAACTTAATTACTACAGTTTCTGTGTGGTTATTTCAGGGATAATCTAGCTGGGACAAACAAGCAGCTCCTTCCCTTGCAACAGTTTGTTCTTCTACCAGGAATGGAGGAATACTCCCCTTACTCCAAATTCTTCCAACATAAGCTGTCATCAGTGTTTTTGGTCTTAGTCATTTTGATTGGTGTAAGGTTCTATCTCAGAGTTATTTTGATTTAAATTTTTCTGATGGCTAAGGATGTTGACCATTTTCTTAAGTGTCTTGTAGCCATTTGAGATTCTTCTGTTGAGAATTATCTTTTAAGATCAGTACCCCATTTTTAATTGGATTATTTGATAGTTTGGTGTCTAGTTTCTTGAGGTTTTTATATATTTTGGAGAATAGAACCTTTACAAGATTTCTTTTTGTATTTTACTATTTTTCAAATAACACATAAAAACTTAAGATGTAATAATATGGATAGCACAATATTTAATTGTGGTATATTCTATACCACAATAGATGTTGGAATGTTAGAATCAGTTTAAATCTGTTTCTTCAAACATTTGTTATTTCTTAAAGAAGAATACATTCAAATAACTCCCTTCTCTATTTCATATTACATATTACACTATGGTTATGTATAGTCTTCACAATGCACTTATATGTCAAAAATGTCTTTTTATTACATATTTATTTATCTTCATTTTGTTTTACTCTTTGCTTGCACATATGTATTTGTATTGTGTTCCTCATAGTGCCCACAGAAGAGAATTTATCCTCTGAAACTGGAATTATAGACAGAAATTGTTCTTTGGTACTTGCTACTATAAAACAAACCACTGAGTAATCTTGCAATGTCTCATATTATTTAGTTTTAGTTCTTAAAACCCATTTATCAAGCTTACCCCAATCTACTTAAGACATATTTTTCCAAACTCTGATAAATATAACTCTCATCTTCTTTGAGGTCCTATTTTACAACTTCACAAGTGAGTTCCAATAACACTCATTTTTTTCTTTGCCTGCATTATTTAGTTAATGTGACAAATTGCATGATTTCACTCTTTTAATATCTAGATAGTACTTTATTTTGTAGATGTTTATTTTTGTTATTCATTCATTATATGATGCTTTATGGCTTTTATGGGTATCATTGCAAAAGTTATGGAAGTCCAGAAGTCTTTGAAACAGTGATAACATCTGCTATAGAAGGCAACCCATTTCTGGTAGTTCCATTTTGAACTTTTAAAGAAAACTTCATGATTTCCTTAGTGCCTCTATTAGCCCACATTTCTACTTGCAATGAACAAGTATATCTTTTCTCTGCATTTTTATCCATATTTTTTATGTTTAGTCCTTTAGAAACATCCATTCTTATTGGTTGACATATTTCATTGTGGTTTTGTTTTGCTTAACTCTGATAATGAAAGTGAACGTTTTCCATATATTTGTTCACTGACTGATTTTCTTCTATTGGAATATTTTTGTATGTTGTGGATATTAATCTCATATTGGGTGTGGAATCTGGAAATTCATTTCTCCTTCTTTTATTTTTTTATTTTTATTGTTAAAAGAAAAATTTACATTTACTCCCCTAGTTCCCGGCCCTCCCGCTCCCCCACTACCCCACTGCCCTCCCCCTGCTTCCTTATGATGGTGCAGGATACCCTGTCCTATGGGAAGCCCAAGGCCCTCCCCCCTCCATCTCAGTCAACTAACTTAATTCTTATGCAATCAATAAATTGGCCAAGTCGTGAGAAGAAAGTAACTAACTACATTTATCTAATCTTCAACCCAATCAAAGATCTGAGAAGGGAAATAACATTACCTGAGTGATTAGGAAGTGCAATCAAACAACTTCCAAAATATGTAACAAGTCACAGAGACAGCTGGCTACCTGGGCAATCACCCAAAGTCACATTTGCAGTGTTGAAGCAACCAACTTTGGCTAAGGCCTAGCATAACTGACAGATTATTTTTAAAGGCAAGGAAATTTTCAAAACCATCTTACCCTGTCTTGGCAGGATTTGACAGTTTTGCTTATCCATTTCCAGCTTTTATGTATTTTGTCAGTAGTTGAGGTATGGGCAGTTCCTTGCCCAGAGGCCGGTTTTGCCAAGAAGAGGACAAGCTCCAATTGGAGTGTCTTTGGCGCTCAACAGTCTCTCGGGAATAGGTCGGTGTAGCCAGGAGCGTTTGTGTCTCTTTACCACAGAATTCTAGGTTAGATTAAATGCCATTTTCTACAGCTCTTTGAAGAGGTTGAAGACTATTCATACAGAATATAATCTCTATGTATCTAAAGAACCTGATTAGTCTAGCTATAAGTATGACAAACATAGATGACTATTGATCTACAATTCTTAATATCTATATGACTTAAAGACTAAGTGAATAAACAACTGTGTGATAGATGAGGACAATGACCCTCCAAATGTAAACAATTAACAAGTATACATTGTAATATGGTATCAATACATAAACAGTATATAAGTATCTTAATCAGTGGTAGAAATGTACACTGTAAAATGGTAAATATATATCAATATATATGTATAACAACACATCAAGAATGTTTTAAACAGAGGTAGAAGCATATTCATGCATACAATATTCGATATAACTTTGTATCCATGTACAAAAATCAATGCCAATATAAATATCTATAAAAAATAGCTCCCAAATACCAATCTATTAATCCCACGACGTCCCCTCTCTCATTTCTCCTTCTATGTGCTGTTTTTTTAAGCTGTCTAATTTTTCCTTTGCTGTGTGGAGTCGTGTAGTTAGAAGTAATGCTGTTTGTAGTTTGTTTTGCTGCAGGTGCTTTGGATTATTTAAATTATCCCTGTCCATTCTTGTTTGACAGCACTGTGCTGTCACCTCATTTCATAGTTTTATGTCTTACATTTAAATATTTTGTGCAGTTTTAAATTTTACCTTTATCCCTAATACAAGGCAAATGCTTCTATTTGTGAATACATGGTTTCCACAACAGCATTCATTGAATGGGATGGTCTTTGTGTAATATATGTTCTGAGCATCCTGATGGATATCAGTTGTTTGAGATACAGTTTTACTTCTAGATTCTCTCACTATTGGGCATATTTCAATCTTGTGTCATATATGTTATAATAATTTTCAGCTCTTAATGTAATAATTTTATATGCTTGGCCAAATAAATACTTAGTTCCATCTCACATATGCCACTCAGAATAAAACAGTTTTTATGCCATTTTAACACTGAAACAAGCATAATCCACCATAACGGACCCTAAAGAAGTCTATCACAGACAAATTTTTATTCTCTTATTAAGGAATCTAGAAATAGCAATAAATATTGATACATTATATTTTTTGTATTCTATACAAAAATACTTTATCAGCAAAATTGTTCAAGATAAATGGATATTCATCTAATTATGACCTGTGAATAGTTTACATATCAATAGACATGGAAAATCAAGGATTTTCTTATTCTTATAATATACTTTTATTTATCTGAGTACAGTATTTTGCATTCCCAAAATTGGAATTGTATCAAGCAAGACTCTCAATGTCTCCTGGGTATTTGCAATGAAAATGTACTTTCCTGACAATCGAAAAAGACATATGTGTTTATGCAGGCATGTGTGTGTGTGTTTGGGTATAAAAAAAAACTTTTCAGGGATTCAGTATTGAGACATTACCTAACTGTGTAGGCATAGCTGGGTTTTATTTATTATCATTCTGCTTCAGCCTTTGTGTGTAGGATTACAGAACTGTACCAAGAAGATCAAGGTGTTAAAATCTTAGTATGAACAGTGGAAAACTGGAGCAAGATATTCCTCAACCATCATATCTAACAGAGAAGCCTTTCCTAATTTTAGGAGATATTGACAGTTTCCTGATAAAGCTGGTGACTCAGCTAAATGTGTATTTTAATAACCAATTTAAGGAGGTAGTGGTGTCTTGCCAAAGTTTTGAAGGAAAACTGTTCAGTAACAAGAAAAAAGAATCCCTTAGTCTAGAATTATGAGTTTTAAAAATGTGGCATGATGCAGGATAATGCTATGTGGGGTGAATAGTTATTTTATTTTTCTGAGACAATATGGCAGAGCAAAAATTT
Source organism: Dicrostonyx torquatus (assembly GCA_028555095.1). NCBI lineage: Eukaryota > Metazoa > Chordata > Mammalia > Rodentia > Cricetidae > Dicrostonyx > Dicrostonyx torquatus. Next base: position 217,506 of record JAQHUG010000083.1, on the reverse strand, counting down.
AAGCATTTGTCTTATTTTAATGTAAGAAAGAAATTTACATGTTATGAAGAATTCTTAAATGTAGGATGTATAAATTATCATAGTAGGGAAATACTCACATTGTCTAATTACAAAAAGTACATTTTTAAGTTTCTTTAAAAAATACCTTTTGACAATCATCTAGTGTGAGTTAATTAACTTTTAAATATTTTGCTACTTTGGGAGTTGACAATAAATTATGGACACACTGTGATGATTTTGTTTGAAGAATATATAAAATGGTTATCCAGTTCAAAGTAAAACTTTATGTTGCATTAGTAAACTACTAAGATTTAATATATTATAAAACTTTCTTGTTTTCCAACATGTAGGGATCTTGGCTATTGATATTGATATATTTTTACAATGCTGAAATATTGTTCTTAATATCGAAATTTCTTCTAAATATTAATCTTGACCCTGTTTAGTGCTCAGATACAAAGGGAACATCTCTGTCAATAGCTTCTGAAAATTCTCAGGAATTTCAAGGAGTAGGGGGCAGAATGATATTAACATCAAGAGTCAGGGAGGATACTATGTAGTGTTTTCTTGATATGGCATGGCCATTTTATTCACAAAGTCACAATAACTGCTTCTGGTTGCACAAGACTTGCAAAATAGCAAAGAGAATCCTTTCCAGCATGGATTCCAAATGGGCTCCAGAAAAAAAAGACAAACCCTAGCTGAAAGCTGTTGGCAACTGATGGCTGCTATTTGAAAGAGTCAGTTCTTTAGGGGGTGGCCAGTACTAGGTTACCAATACTCTGTTAGCTCTCTATCCATGTGCCTAAGAGCATAAATAATTAGAATCTCTTTGTCACAAAGAAAAAGAATATGAACTTGGGAAGGGTATATGGAAGAATGATGAGGTTAAGTTGAAAGCAGATGGATGAAAATATAAATCTATAGACATATTTAGAAATATAGATATAGGCAAACACAGTTAAATAAAATAATAGAAAGGCCAATACCTGTATGCCTAGCAGTAAATGTACAACACCAAACAATTTCAATAATATCATTGGAGGTTTATTTTAGGCTCTTGTGGTGTTTTCTTTTTTGTTTGTTTGCTTTTGTTTTTCTTCTCCATAATGCTTTGTACTTTTTTCTTTGTCTCTTAAATTTTATAGGTCTTTTGCTTATATAATATGGTTTCTGATTTTTTATTCATATGGGATTTTCATATGTGTGAATATAAGCCTTTCGGCTTAAATGTATTTCTTTTGATTTCTCTTCAGTTCCTTTTTCACTGTTCACTTGTATGATTTTATTACTACTTTTATTATCTAATTTTTAAATGCTTGTTATTTTTCTAATGAAAGAAAGCAAGAAAGGATGCAAATTTGTGTAGTCAGAGGCTGCTTGTTTGTTCCTGGCTGCCCAGATCATGAAATAATTACACAGAAACTGAGTTATTTGCAATACTATTTGGCCTATAGCTTAAGTATTTTTTTTAGCTTACTCTTATATCTTAAGTTAATCTATTTCCATTAATCTGTGTTGTGACTTACTGGCAAGGTTCCAGCATGTCTGTCCCTGGCAGTGGTTACATGGCTTCTTACTGATTCTGCCTACTCTCTATACATATCTCTTCCAGTCTGGCTATATTCTGTTATACTTTTGACCAAGACCAGCTTTTTTATTAACCAATAAAAATAACACATATACAGAAGAAATTCTACCACCAGATTTGGTTGGATAGGTAGGTAGGTAGGATTTGGAAGAACATGGAGAACAGAAAACTGTAATCAGAATACATTGCATGAAGACTCTATCTTAATAAAAATGTAGAAAAGTTGTCTTTTTATTTTAGATTTGAAATCCTAAAGTATTTGTCACTCTTGAATGTCTACTGTCTGTATCCTTCAAACCCTCTTCTGCTTTTAAGTTGTTTTTACTTGGGGATGATCCCACAGCCAAGCTGCCCTAATAAAATTACTCATGACCCTGTCTTCAGTCTTTACATGATCCTCCTGAAGGCAGAAAAATATTGGGATTTCATTTAAGGAAATGCACAGTATGATATGTCCACATACTGTGGGAGTAATTTCCAAGTTTTAATTACTTCAGTTCTTTTCCTAACTTAGCTGGTGATAATAACTTGCTTGTGAAGTTATTGCAAAGATTAAAATAGAAAAATAAACTAAGGGAAATGTTTTGTAAAGAGTAAAATTCCAATGAAATTCTACTATTAATCATTATGGTGATCTTTTCAATTTTAAATATATGTCTCTAATGTTCTGGAAGTAGAAATTTTATTCTCAACATTTCTTCAAGATAAAGAATGTAAAATATATTCCACTTAAAAATGATAAAAATAATTTCATAGTAATGTCTCCTATATGTGAATGACTATCTACCCTATTCTTTTAGAGGTCAAAAGTGACTTTTTTTTTGTTTTTTCAAGACAGGGTTTCTCTAAAGCTTTGGAGTCTGTCCTGGAACTAGCTCTTGTAGACCAGGCTAGCCTCGAACTCACAAAAATCCTCCTGCCTCTGCCTCCTGAGTTCTGGGATTAAAGGCATGCGCCACCACCGCCCGGTTCAAATGTGACATTTTATTTTGTAGGGAAAAATGTAATCTGTTAGTGTTGGTTATATGAAATGATGTGAAGAAGCATAATAAGGAGATGTTCATAGTCCAGAGAAAAATGAGAGCATCACTAGAAAGTGTGTCCAATAACATGCTTTATAAATAGCCAAATGTAGATGTATGTGAAGTTAGGAAAAGAATGGATTGATCCCCTGGATACTGTAGAATGCTGTGACTGCTGCACATAGCTCCTCTTTTGTTTATGCCATGAGAAATTTTAGTTACAATTATTTTGTTCCACAGCTATCCATTGAATAAATATCAGAGAAATTGTAGAACTATTTTTATAACTTTTTTATTAAGTTTATTCTCTGTGTTCTCTAACAATTTCACTTGTTTCCTTTATTCTTTTTATATTTAGTTTTACATGCTATTATTTGTGAACATATACATACCTATATGTATGTTTATATATATAAACATAAGAGCCTTAAAATTATTTAGAATGAGACAGGGTTTGTATAAATGAATAGTAAGTTAATAAAATGGTTAGATTTTTCAGGATAAGCATTTTTTGAGTACCTATTATCTTTTAGATACTTTCAAAATTGATGATTTCCTGCAGTGAATAAATGTGGCAAAAGTAATTAGTAAAATGTGAGCAACAATTAAGAGTAGGTATTAGAAGAGATAAAATGGAGAATACATGAATACCTCTAAGTGGGTTCATTTTAATTTTCACAACAATGAGTGCTAACTGGAAGAAAATAGCTTATGATTGCATTATTATCTCTTCAGAAGAAAGTCATCAAGAAAGAAACGCTTGCTCTCTTCAAAAGTCATTTTTACTCAACAGAGATGTGTCCAGTTCTTTTTCCAATAGGTATAAAATAAGGTTCCTAGTTAAAAAAAATAGCTGTCTTGTACTCACCCATAAGTGGATACTAGCTATAAACAAAGGACATTGAACATATAGTTCATGATCCTAGAGATGCTAAGTAATAAGGTGAACCCAAAGAAAAATTATTATATAGAGACCCACATGGAAATTGGAAACTGACAGGATTGGCTGACAAGGTTTCGGGTATGGAGTGGGGGGAGAGAGGAGGGTAGGAGGAGAAGAGGAAGGGTGTGGGAGGGGAGAGGAGAACTTGAGGGAATGGGATGGTCAAGATGGATGAAGGACAGAGATGAGAGCAAGGAGAGAGATATCCCGATTGAGGGAGCCATTATAGGGTTACCAGAAACCTAGCTCTAGAAAAATTCCCAGGAATCCAAAAGGATGTCCCCCCCTAGGACCCTGGACAAGAGAGGAGAGCAGCCCCTATCGTGACTTGCCCTGTAGTTAGACTGATGATCATCTTAAATATCACCATAGAGCCTTCATTCAGCAACTGATGGCAGTAGAGGCAGAGACCCACATTGGAGCACTGGACTGAACTCCCAAAGTCCAGTTGAAGAGTGGAAGGAATGAGAATATGAATAAGCCGGTCAAGACCATGATGGGTTCACCCTCTGAAACAGTTTGCCTGAGCTAGTGGGAGGTTACAAACTCCAGGCGGACTAGGAAGGAACAAGCATAGGACCGGATTATTCCCTTTGAATGTGGTTGACAGTTGCACGGCTGGAGCAGACTGAGGGGCCCCAGCAGTGGCACCAGGATTTATCCATACTGCATGTACTGGCTTTTTGAAATCCAATTCTCTTTGGATGTATACCTTGCTCAGTCTAGATATAGTAGGGACGGCCTTGGACTTTACACAAGGCAAAGTGCCTTACCCTCTCTGAGGATTAGAAGGGGGTAGGATGAGATGGTTTTGGAGGGAATGGGAGGAGGGGGGAAGTGGGAACTTGGATTGTTTTTTTAAAAAAATTTAATTAAAAAAAAAAACAGTTGTCTTATGTGGAGTTTCCATTACTGTGACAAAACACCATGACCAAAATGCAAGGAGGAAAGGATTCATTTGGCTTTCATATCCATATCACTATTTTCACCACAGAAAGAAGTCAGAACAGGAGCCTGGAGGCAGAAGTGGACAATAAAACAGTGAAAGGGTGCTGCTTACTGGCTTGCTTAGCCTGCTTTCTTACAGAACCCAGGACAACCCAGGGAGCGCATCGCCCACTTAGACTTGGGGACTCTCTCATCAATTACTATTTAAGAAAATGCTAATTACTAATTATGGAGGCATTTCTCAATTGAGGTTACCTCCTTTCAGATAACTCTAGCTTTTGTCAAGCAGACATAAAACTAGTCATCACACAGCTTTGTCAAAGGAACTATAAAAATCATGAAGCTCCATATTTTTCTCTTAATTTTTCACCTGTATCACTTTAATCATACTTTTAAATACAAAGCTCTGTATTAGGAATGAAATTACTGTTTCATATTGTGGGTGACATATTTTTTTCTGTAAAACATTTTTGCTGCCTTGAGGAGAATTGCTGGACAGTATAAAGTTAGCTAAAGGAAAGCAAGACTATTCACCTTGCCAGTTTCTGCCTTTTCTATCAATCTTCTTAAGGCTTATAATATTGTTATAAATTAAGTCATTTGACACCTTAAATTTTATAATACTTAGATATTATTTTATATTTTTTTACAATGTGTAAATAGCATAGAGCATTGTAAAGTATTTTTCACCTAATTTTTTGTAGTATTGCCCCCTCATGTTATCATGGTACACTGTCATAAATAAGGAAACAACATTAGCTTGTTGCTGTTTGCTGCACTATGACCTCTTTTCTGACTCTCATTAATCAACCTCAGGGTTACTCTATATGTTGCAATGCACATAGACTTGGTACAGTTGGAAGGAGCAAAGTCAGAATGTGCCAGTGTGGAAATCATATTGTAATTAGCTCTCAGAAAGTTACATAGCAGATGGGTTTCCAACAAATGGGTTAATTGAATTAAAACCCACTTTGTTCATTTGTAAAGATGTTAACACTGTAAATAATAGTGTTTTTTTCACAAGCTCTCAATGTTAAGCTTCCTGAAGAGATTCCCAACACATACAGCAAGTCAGGGAGGGTCTCAAGTAAAATGATGATGGTTTCAGGACATTAATGTATGTTAAATTCTAAATATGATTGACTAAGAAGATAATTTTTGAATAAGAAAAGGTCAAAAAGGGAAAGATTTTTTTTTTAATCCCATACCACAGAGACCCTTCTTTGGAACTTTTATTTCATGTAAAACAGAAGTTGACGGACAAAAATTGAAGACAATAAAACCTGGTGGTTGAATAAAAAGAAGAAATAAAAGGAAACAACATGACTGACTGTTCCTAGGTATGGTAGAGGAGAAAGCTTATTTTAAATAAAAAGGAGAGCATGGAAAGAGGGAGAAACATCTGGGAGAGTCCACAGTGGACATAGCTAGACTGATCTGGGCCAAGTGTGGAGAGAAAGAGGAAAAAGGAGAAGGGATAAGGGGACTCTGTGTAGCTGCCAGCAGGCCAAAGATACAAAAGAAGGGTGAGTAACCAAAATTTCTAGATTATATAGAAAAAGGTCTCTGGAATAAGGGCAGCTCAGCCCCTGAACCGAAGAGTTTAGAGTAGATGGTGGGGTGTGTTACCATAGACTGTAACATGTAAAGAATGAGCAATGCTGGGAGAACCTGGTGGCCAGGTCTGCTTTAGTAAATTAAGTAGCCATCTCAAACATTTGTCTAGGCTTTGAAAGTTAGCATTAGGATCCCCCCAGATTGAGGAGTAGCTAATTTTGCATGTGCAGGGTCCCTTGTGTTCAATGAGAAATCCTCATCTTTGTATGCCAGACTTTGTTGACTCCCTAAGGGAAGCCTTATCCACTCTGAGGAGCTAGTGGGGAGCAGGAAAAGGAAAGGGAGGGGGAACTGATGTTGTAAAATGTAAAATGAAGAAAAATTCAATAAAAATAAATAAATAAACACAAAAATAAATAATTAAATAATCTAGAGTGACAGCATAAGACTATTAACTTTCAAGTGTTCCTCCATGCATTGTCAAGAACTGCATCACACACATATGTACAAACTATACTACACACTAATTCTGAAAAATACAAACAAAAAAAAGACATTTTGCTGTAATACTTTAAAAAGTTGCCTAAGATTTTAGAATCCTCTTAGGTCTCTTATCACACTCAAAACAATGCTCTTTATGATGGGCTCTAATTGTCTCTGCCTTTTAATTTCTAAATGGGGTGATTCTTGGGTCAGAATTTACTAAGTGCTAGAAGCTTCACTGTTATTTTGCTATAAGTGAGGCTGATTAATTTTGTCGCATTATTTCTTATATTTTGTTGTCTCTGTTGCAGATTCATGATCATTATGATTCAATGCATTTCCAATGGAGGAGAATTCCCTCATCTTATCTCCTAGCATAGAGTTAACATAGAGTGATCTGAGAGTCACTCACTGGTGCTAGTAACTCCATGCTTGCTGGGCTTGCAGCCACTTCATGTGACTACCTGAGGTGTAACAATGTGACCAAAGGATGTGGGTTGCACCACAGATAGCACTTCATTGTAGGTGGCTTTAGAAAGGAATCGCCTACTGGATCAAGATGATAATGGTCACACAGCAATTGAAGAAACTTTGTCCTCCTTTTCAGTAGTATCAATATTTACTAAATATTTATTCAAATATATGCAAATACAAGTTATAATTCGGAATGTGTACTGAACATTTTCAGTCCACCTAAACATAAAAATTGGCTTTCCTTGCACATGGAACTTATTATTTCAACATAGCTACCAATAATAAAGAAATCACTTTCTTTGCTTTGGTTGTTCATTGTTATTCCCTTTTTATTTTACTTGATGGTGGTAATCAAAACCTTTATTTAATGAGAATCACCCAAATTGTAGCAGGTACATGGAATTTCACTATGCTAGAATATGTTCTTGAGCCATTTTCATGGTGATCAATGTAATTGTTCCTCTTTATTACAAAGGTTCTTTATCTTAACCATTTACCAAGAGACTTTATTATGATAAATGCATTGTATATTGATAAACAGGATGCCCTTTGGAATAATCAGGATAGCATGTTATTCATAAATGCAGTGGCATTAGGAATCACTGCCTAAAATTCCTTAAAAGGGAGGAGATTAATTTGTGTGGGGTTTGGGATGACTCTTTTAGGAAGAACAGAAAGATGACAGTGTAAAAACTACAGAAAATATCCAGGTATTCCAAGCCCTTAGTTACATCTATAATTTGAATATTAAAAAGATTGCCTTGAGACTATGTGAGGAGATATTTAATTCTTTTTTCTTATATGCTTTTGCATATGAATTGTCACTATTTTCAGTTATTGTCTTAACAAGAAAACATATATCAAAATTCTTTTTCAGTAAGTGGAAAATTATGATCATCTATTAGAGATGCTTTCTAGATGATTTGTAGATACCAGAAACTGCATCATACCCCAAAATATCTCTCTTTAAGTGTAATATTGAAGAACTTATTTTCTTTGAAAATACTAACAACTGAAAGAAGAAACTTCTTGGCATGAGTTGTATGATGTTTTAATTTATTGGATCTAGAAGATTCCCATCATCACCTTAATGAACACTGTGGTCATGAGAAATAGTAAAATAAATCTCCATTCTCATTTTTCAACAATATAATGGAGTAATTTATAATGAAATTATATAAAATATTATAATCATAGCCACAATAAAACACATGCTAAGTATGTTGTCTACTTTTTATTTGTTCATTAATGTCTACTAAGATAAGGTGAATAGTTTATTAGTCTATTACACTATATGCACACATATAAAATTTAATCCAGATAATAGTATATATTTACTCAGAATGCTTTTATTTAATCTAGATATAATTAACTTCATTAGAGAAAATATTTTATTTTCAAATTATAAAGAGAAAAGGCAGAGTTTGACTGTATCTTACATATTACCAAAAGAAGACTTCAGCAAACATATAGGGTCTAGTTAACACGAGCAAAAGATTTTGTAGAGTTACAAAATTGATTCTGTTTCTGTAGTAGGGAGACAGTTTTGCTCTATGCTACCATCTCTTCATTGTTTTTTCTTTCATCTCTTCATTGTTTTTTCTTTCACACTCTATAAACAAAACATTGGTATGATATGTTCAGGCAAGAACCTCAACTCCAGGCTACTTCTCTACCTTTTAGTATCCAATAGAGTCATGTTTGGTGTCTACATAGTTAAGAAAACAACAATGCATGGTCAGAAAAGAATGGCAGTAAGAATGAATGCTGAAGGACTCGAGCTCAGAAGCACAACTTACTCATACAAATATTTACAATATTGTATCAACCACTGGGAATTACTCTGAATGAAGAGAAAAGGTATGTTCACAATCATATATCTACAATTCTAGATTATCCTTTGGATAATACTCAAAAAGGAAACTGTTTTTGCATATGAAACATTTTCTTGAGTTAAGAGAAAGCATATTATGTGATCAATGATTTCTTCTCACAAACATAAATGCATCAGCTGTTGAATGTGTGAAGGAGCTGTTCATAAGTTATCCTGTGAAAAGGTTGTCACTCATCACAGACCAGAAGCAGATACCACTTTTATCCCACTTTTTGCTTAAATAAAAATCTACATCTGAGGATTAAATATCTTTACAACTGTGCATAGAGGGAAAACATGTCTCCTGTTACATGTTCACCTGAAAGCATGTTTATAAAAATTTATAAAATCATCTAGTGTCTCTTTAAGTGACTCACATTATTTTAAGTATAGTCTCTGAAATCCTTAATTTGTGTGTTCAGAATAATCATTTTTCATTTTTCAGTGGTAGCTAATGAGGTTGTGCTATTTCTTTATGGCCACAAGTATCCTATTTCTCTAAGGGTATTAGTGACTGATATGATGTTAGAGAAGCTATGCTTGTAGGCTTTGTAGCATTGCACCACACTTAAGAGAATGTCCTCAGTCAGTGATGAGACATTCCACACTCTTCAGCTCCACTTCAAGAGAGTACTCGAAAGAGAACTTCATGAATTTTCTAAATTGGAATAAAAAATATCCATTTAAAGTTTAATTCATGACTTGATTGTATAAACAAGTACTGAATACAAAGTTTTAGAGATGATTATTCTTGAATCAGTAACAAGGGAAATGACTCCATTTTCTGCCCTTTAGAAAGATAAGTAGCAGAATATCAGTGTTGGAGATAAAGCCAAAGTTTGAAAATATTGCATAATTTTAATATATTTCTCAACACTGAAATGTAGAAACTGATTTGTCTCATTTCTCCAATAATGTTGATGTTTAATAATATATCATGAGCTTTTCATACTATAGATTAAAATTATATTTATTTTAAAATTATTTGTGCCATAAATATCCTGTTTTGTCTGTAGCTGTTTTTATTATTAGAATAATATTTACTTGTTTTATTGAAAAGGTGAAATTATACTATTTATGGATTTTCTTTTGTGATAAAAATTTTAGACATGACCATATGAGTTTTTATGTACCTATGACTCTAAAATAAAGATAAATAAGTGTAATTATATATATATAAATATTTACATGTTTGCATATTATTGTATCATATAACATTCTTTTAGTGAAAGAATTATTTGGACTTTTTATTGAGACAGAATTTATTTTTTTAATTAATTAATTATTGCTTTATAAATAATACCATTCAAAATTTCCACTTCCTCCCTTCCTCCCATTTGTTCCCCCACTCACCCTTCCCCCTCTCCCTTCAGTCTTAAAAGAGGGCAGGTTACCCTGCCCTGTGGGAAGTCCAAGGCTCTCCCCATTCCATCCAGGTTTAGGAAGGTATGCATCCAAATAGACTAGGATCCCAAAAAGCCAGTACATGCAGGAGAGACAAATCCCAATGCCATTATCATTGGCGTCTCAGTCTGCTCCAATTGTCAGCCACATTCAGATGGTCCAGTTTGATCCCATGCTCATTCAATCACAGTCCAGCTAGGTTTGGTGAACTCCAATTAGATTAGGCACACTGTCTCAGTGGGTGGACCAACTCCTCGCGGTCCTGACTTCCTTGGTCATATTCTCCCTCCTTCTGCTCTTCAACTGGACCTTGGGAGCTCAGTCCAGTGCTCCAATGTGGGTCTCTGTCACTATCTCCATCTGTCGCTGGATAAAAGTTCTATGTTGATATTCAAGATAGTCCTCAGTCTGACTAGGGGACAAGGCCAGTTGAGGCACCCTCTCCTCCACTGACCAGGGTCTTAGCTTGGGACATCCCCATGGACACCAGGGAACCCCTCCAGAGCCAAGCTTCTTGTTGACCCCAAAATGGCTCCCTTAGTTAAGATATCTTCTTCCCTTCTTCCATATCTGTCCTTCCTCCATCACAAACATTTTACTCCCCCAAGTTCTCTCCAACCCTCTTTTCTCCCTTCTCTCTCCCCCTCTCTCCTTCCACCCAACCCCATTGTGGAAATTAGGAGATTTCCCTAGTACTTACTCTAGACTAAACTGGGCTTGAACTCACAGAGATCCATTTGCTTCTGCCTGCCAAGTGTTGGGACTAAAGGGGTGCACTACCGCTGCCCAAACAAAAGAGTTCTTTAGCATCATGTTTCTCTACGAATTTTAGTAACTGCTAAAGTTATTAAAAGTAGCAATGATTGTTCAGTGACAGTGAGTCCTAAAACTCTTTTTATATTTTTCTGAGAAGTTATAATACAAATTTCCAGAGAATCATTATGTCACTATAAATGCATGTATGAACATCCATAAATATACATATACATACAAATGCAGTCACATAAATGGATGTTTGGAGCATTCTTCTCAGTACATAGGGGAAACACATTGTATACTAATGTACAACACTGCTGATGTACCCACAATAAGCACTCATACCATGACTAATTTCAATCTATCAACGTGATATTGACTAGCATACGGATTCTCTCACTGTTTCACTATTGAGTTCACATAGTTTTTTCTGTGTATTATAAAGAAGTGTCCTACTTGTTCTTTCTATAATCAAACACTGTTGCTTGCAAGGTACCCTAAGGGTACTCAAAGAAATGAAATCTGGCAGATTGATGTGTTCCAATTTATGGAATTTGGTAAATTGAAATATGTACACCACACCATAGACACATATTTAGGTTTTTAATGGGTAACTGCCTTGAGCTCAGAAAGGCTGATTCAGTAATCATACAATTATTAGAAGTTATGGCCATCATGGGCATTCCTGCACAAATAAAGACAGACAATGGTCCAACATATGTATCTAATAAAATAAAACAGTTTTTTGCTTATTGTACTATAAAGCACATTACAGGTATACCAAATAATCCTACAGGTCAGGCGGTTATAGAAAGTTCAAATCGTACTATAAAGGATATGCTGAACAAAGAGAAAGGGAGGGAAAATATCACCAGAAATAGATTG
>JAQHUG010000083.1:173723-185010 GCA_028555095.1 Dicrostonyx torquatus | reverse complement strand
TTGATTCCTCTTGGGTTGAAGCAGACCAAGTCCCTTCCCAGGCATACAGTTTGGGGGGAGCCTGCCTTATTTTATTTTAACGACACCCCTACTCCTACTCTACCCATCCCATGCTGCCAACTTCTAAACACAATAGTGACTCTGTGCTTGTCAGTTTAGTTCTGTGTGTAAATGAAATGTGGAAATGACCCCCCCTTGCCAGCTGGTTGCCCTCCCCTTCCCCTTGTTCTTAGCCACTCAAGAAAGCAGGACCAGTAAGGGACCTTCAATTTAAAAAAAAACAAAAAACCAATAAAAAAGCTAATAATAATAAAAAAATCTTCAGAAGAAATATCTTCCTTTTCCCCCAACTTCTGTGAATTTGGGAGAAAATAGATAACTGTTACAGAAACTTGGTAAAATTTAAGAGTTGATAAAAATTAATCATTGCATTAGTTAACCGTTTATATTCATTATTTTCCAACTATTTTGCATAATTAAATATATATATATATATATGTGGGGATTTCTCTGAGATCCTTGAAACAACAACAAAACTAGAATGTAAAACAGCCTATTTACCCAACATTCCTGCAGTCCCAGTCTTCCTCTCTGAAAACTAGGAAACAATAATATAAGGTGCAAGAACTGTAGAAATCACATGAAGTGACAATGTTCAGGGAGCTCCCAAGTCAATCAATGTTCTACAACTAAAATTTAAGAATTAGTTTAATTTAAAATTCAATCTAATTTCTCAATATTTTATTTAAACATATAAATACAGAAAACTCTGCTAATTACAAATCAAGGAAATTTTTAAAATATAGGCTACTTATTGAAAAGTTATAATAAATACATAAATTTTAAATTTGCAAATAATTTTATTGCTTTTAAAAAGAAGTCACTACTATGAATTCTAGAAAACAATTAAAATGTATGATTTAAGATACCATATAATTTGATTTTCAAGTTTATTACAGAGTATCTGGTATTAATTTGAATTTATAAGATCTATTTCTACCTGGTTATAATATCTTCTTTTTATTAAAATATTACAAAATGTTTTGGTCATGATTCTTTCCTCTCGCAAATCCTCCCAGCTCCTACCACCTCCTCTCTGATCAACTGGATCTTCAAAATTTGTACTTTTTATAAAGCAATCCTAATTCTAGAGACCTGGTAAAAAACTATAACTTTTTGTAATGTAATATATATATTTTGTTAAATTACAAAATAAATTATTGTGCATCATCTCATCTTAAAAGTAATGAAATATGGCATAGGCTCAAGGGCACAGCATGGGAACACTGTAGAAAATATAGGACATATGTTTATGTTGGCTACGATATGAGATATTAACTTGCTGACTGGTACTCAGAATAAGCTAGAGACTAACAGCAATGCTCTGCAGTATGGAAATAAAATGAAATATTCCAGGTAGCCCAGATAAATAATCACTTTCTCAAGTCAGAACACAGAAAAATTCTCAATATAATGCTCCAGACTGGGTAATGCTTCAAGCTGTGACCTCTGTAAGTACACAAATAGGTTTTAGAAGTCATCCTGATTTGTATGGCTGTTTAACAAGCACATTTCTTAGCATTTCCTTTGCATACATAAAAGTGGAAAGGATAATAGTATCATATAATAAGACTGTAATTTAGAAAAAATAATATAATGTTAATACTTGGGCAAACATTTACCACATGTATGCATTTTAAATATTGCTAATATGCATGGACTGACAACTGTTTAGAATAACAAGATCTTCTCCTTGGATGTATAAACTATAGACATATGGCTATACTCAAAAAAGAAAATTTGAACCATGTAATCTCTAATGTAATAAAACTTCAAAGTATCTATTATTCTTTGAATAAATATTCTAAATGAAAACATCGCCTTTTGTAGATTTAGAAATGCACAGCAGAATAGCTGGATTGTGAAAGTGCATGAGTTATTAGCGTAAAGAATTCTTTAATAATCTACTAAACTGAATTGGGTAATTTAAACGTTTATGTTGTTGGCATTCTCTACATACAAATATGAGAAAAATGAATAAACACAGCAAATGATGTTTGCCTCCAAATTGGTCCTTATTAAATACTGTTTATATTACTTTACATTTCAAGATAAGCTGGAGGTAATAACTGTGCATCAATTTACCTTTACATTGCCAGCACAATAATATCTGTCATGTTTTTTTTTTCTGAATCTTAAAGTGATAGACCAATAACTTTTGCAATTGGGAAAGAGACATTTTACATGGATGTCACTGTGAAGCTAAATCAACTTATTGAGAGAAAACAAGCTAAAATGAATTGTTACAAAACCAATTTCCTGAAAGAATACCTATCAAGTCACTATGTCATTGAGCTAACTCAAAATGCCAATGAAACTGACCACTGCTGATAGTCTTTTTATACTTTTTTTTACCTGTATCACTCACTGAAAATTTGCAAGAAAATATTTTATCCAATGCATGTTTTTAATTCTGTAAGAAAATGATTTTATGATTTTAGCACTTCCTCTGAAAATTTCTTTATTTGAAAATTAAAAGTTTGATTAAAACCTTTTTAAAACCTATTTAGTGAAGTTCCTGTATATGCATTGTGACAGATGTGTCAAGATGAAAGTGGAATGTTTCATATATAGTCATCTTTACATCATGCCATCTTTGTTTTGTTCGTATAGATGAAGGACTGCAACATTAGGTCAGAGATGCTGTTAGTTTGGATAAAAGAAAACAGAATATCTGAATGTTAAAATCTGATTTTTTTTCCATGGGAGATGCAACAGTCTCAAGCTGAAAAATATATTTCTAGGCAGTCTTGGGAAAACAATCCACCTCCCCCAAATCAGAAGATAATATAAAAGAAAAATTTGTTGAAAATGTTTTTATCGGGAAAACCTTGCATTATTCAAATACATACAGAGGTCTCAATCAGGTGATAATTATAAATATCAATTACAGATATTGTATTTGTACTTTAAACAAACATCCCAGTAGAAGCTAGTGTATTTTAACTGGTCAAACCATGTTATATGGTACAGTTTGTGATATATTTTCAGAAATAAAATATATGGTTAGATTATAATTTTTAGAAATAAAATTTGAAAACAAAATGGGATAACATTAATTTTAGGCGAGGCTTCTGGTCAATAAATGTGACATCAACATTAATGTTAATGGATTTTTATTTTTTTTTACAACTCAAGATGTATATGATCATGATTCATTTTCATTGTCATTTATTACTTATTTGAACCCTATGTTGACAAAACTAGATTATTTAGACTAGCTAACATCATGTACTGCATAAAATAAAATCCATTTTGTATTTATATATGAAAAGAAAAGAAAAATTATATGAGAAAAAAATACTTAGACACACCAACATGCCTATAAACTTTACAAAGAAGACTATGTTTGACTTCAGTGTTTATATTCATAATACAAAATTTAGCATATTTAAAGACAGTGTAATGATTTTGAGAATTGGAACAAACTGGGTATGTCCTTACACACACACACACACACACACATATATAAAAATTTTTATTTATATATTTGTTTGTTTATTAGAAAAACAGATAATAGCAAATACAGCCAGAATTCATATACTGGCTGATAGATTGGGACCCAGCTCTTTCTGTTCTTTCAGTGCACATGAAGCTTATCTGTCTTCATTTGCATTTCACAGGACAGCAGAGATCTAGTTTCACACAAGGCACATTAGAAAGTCACATTTCAGCCACTGCTGAGAGAGTGATGGAGACATGTTTATTTTCAAAGAAAACAATTTATCAGAAAAAGCATAATGTGCTATGAGCTGTGTAAGGCCATGGACGTTATGAGGTTCACAGTCTGTCTTGGCTTCTTTTTTTTTTTTCGAGACAGGGTTTCTCTGTAGCTTTGGAGCCTGTCCTGGAACTAGCTCTTTTAGACCAGGCTGAACTCGAACTCACACAGATCTGCCTACCTCTGCCTCCCGAGTGCTGGGATTAAAGGCGTGCGCCACCACCGCCAGGCCTGTCTTGGCTTCTTTAAAAAATATTTTCTCATTTTGTTAAGTTATAATTTTTCCATCATTCATTAAACATATAATGTGTACCTGAAAAACTCAATCATTTCAAATATTTTTACTGCTGCTTTTGTAAAGCCTAAATTTCCTTGCCTGTATATATATTTTTAATGATTTCACTGAGGCACCTAGCCTCTTGTCCTCATTCTGCACATGCCATTCCACAGTCTGAAGTTTTTTCTTTATAGATAACATCTCATCCTTGTACATTATTTGGACAGTGTGCAGACTGCCTTCTTGGAGGGATACTTTATCTGCTTACCAACCATAACTTTGAACAGATTTTGAATGTCAAATTCAACAGTATGAATTCTTTCAAATATTTTTTCATTATTCTTTGACATTGATTGAATTTTGTTTATCAAATTAATGTTATCCTTTTCAATAGTATTATTTTTAAGGTAACTTTTGATTTTTGATGGTATTAATCCTGCAAGCTAGCTATTCATTATTAGTTTGTAAAGACTATCATTTCTAAAAGTGCCTCATTCTTGGCTCTATTATCAAACCATTTTCCTAAGGATATAATATGAAAAAAAAACTGAATCCCAATATCCAATAAATGGATGTACCACAATGACCATATATGCCTTGCAGAATACAATCCATAGTATTAGTAAAAGGGTTATTAAAGGTTCTGCATGGTAACATTGTCCGAAATTATATAACTTTCAAGCTTATTAATTTATTAACCAAGTAGTTACCTTTTATGAGATTTCGGTAAATTATTTTAAGTGTACTAATATTATTGTCCAGCAGGTGTTGCGATTGCAGCCATGTGGCAAAGAGTTGCGACTGGCGGTGGCACAAACAGTTCTGTGCTGCTTGGTTTTTTGCCTTGGTACCTGGTTAAATACTGACAAATATGCTTTTCTTGACAAATTAAAAGCAATTAAATCAATTCAGCACATGGAACAAGGAGACCAGAACTCACAAGCAGGGTGCATAAACTGAAAGCTGCCCAAGCCACCGAGTGGCAGGGAATGTGGCACTGTCTGCGGTGGGGAAGGCCTGTGAGCCTGGGAAATTTCCAAGTCTCCGCACTTAGCTCTGCTGTGGCAGAGTTTTATAAAAAAAAAAAAAAAACAAAAAAAACTTTAGTAGATGAATTAGTGAATTAGTTGAATACAAGCCAGGAAGGTGGGGGTGAAAGGTGAAAGACCTTCTGGTCTCTGGACATTTTGGATCTTTTAGATCAGTCTACCCAGTAGGTGTGGAGGTGGTATCCACACGGGTGCCAGATGAAGAAGGACACTAGAACCAAATCCCACATTAGCTCACAACTGAATATAACAAGGGATCACAGATCACAGTCCTCTGCTCGAACAGTGAACAGCAACTGAATCCAGTAACCGGAAGAGAGAGAGAACACACACACTTTACATCGGCATTTATAGGATAAGAGGCATCACCCAAGTGGACTGATAACTTAAAAGCTCATTCTCTACTTGAACTGTGCTGATTTGTATCACCTCAGAAAACACATTCTGAGATCCAATTCCATGTTTCTTCATATGTGACTAATTGAACAAAGATCATTTTGATTGTTTAAGGGAATCATTCAGGTTAAATGAGATCACAAGACAGACATCATCCAAGGCATCTGGACAATAGGACACGGGCAGCTAAAAGGTGACTCATGTGACTTGTTAGAAAAGTTATACCCAGATTTGGAAAAGATCCAACCTTCTGAAGAAATAAACCTTCATGAAATATTGATCTTGAAGTCCATCGTGCAGTTTCTTTACGAAGTACATCCTGCTTGTTGCTCAGTGCAGCGCTGTGTTAAGGTTACCAAGCAACATATGTAGTGTTCTTCATAAAAAGAAGGAAATGTACTGTTGGTTATTTTTCTAAATGGACATATTGTCAAATTGTTTTCAAATATATATTCATGTTCTCTGCCAGCCATGTCAGAAAAGCTTGTTTGTTTGTTTTTTTTTCCATTTGCAGCATGCCTACAGAGATTTACTTGTTGAAGTACAGAAAATAAGGATTGTTAACTGCTGGTTCCAAATGATACAGTGATAGCATTCTGAATCAGTAGGCTCAGAGAACACTGTGGAAATGGAAGTGGGGGCTGAAGGAATGTTGACTGTGAAGCAGGACAATGGTTCTGTGAGACCTTCTCTTCAGTCATTGCCATTCTATCCACCACACTCATAAACTCATAGCATCTGTAGGATCTTCTGTATGACATGGGCAAGACTGACCTGTTAAGTATGCTGTCATGCACAGAGGATTGACTTGTGAGTCCTTACCTTGTACTGAGGAGATAATGGTATTCAACATTTGTTCAGGGAGAAAAAAAAACTATCTACTTCAGCACATAAAGCATGTCCATGATATGGTAAATAACTTCCCATCCAAATTCACACAAACCGCTCTTCTTAATTTAAGAAATCTCCCCCACCACACAAAGACAATCAAATAGAAGGGGACATGTTGGGCAGAGAAATGGATTCAATGGGCCTTGAACAGAGATAAGAGAGTACTGAGGGAATAATATGATAAACACACATTTATATGTTTGAATGAAACATGGAAAGACTTTGAGGATCTGTAGACTCTGAAGACAGACAAATAGGACACAGGGAAGAAAGGCATATTAGCTGAGTATGTTAGCCTCATAGGTTATTATTGGCTAGGACAACTTTAACTGGGTAGGGTGAGATCTCAGTGCATTTGTGATTTGTATTTCTATGATGTCTAAGGACACTGAACCCTTTCAAACTATTTTTTTTTCTTTTTGGTGAGTTTTTTGGAGACAAGATTTCTCTGTAGCTTTGGAGCCTGTCCTGGAACTAGCTCTATAGACCAGGGTGGCCTCAAACTGACAGAGATGTGTCTGTCTCAGCCTTCTGAATGCTGGGATTAAAGGCATGTGCTACCACCACCCAGATGAAAAATGTTTCTTAGCCATTTGTTCTTCACCTTTTGAGAACATTTTATTTAATTTCATGCCCAAATTTAAAATTTTTTCCTTAGGCTACATTTGTAACTTAAAAGATGGTATTTTTACTGCACCACATCTTTTTAGTTTTATAAGAGATCATTTATTTATTATGTGGTTCAATGTCTGTGCTATCAAGGATCCTTCTCAGAAACACAAAGGACCCAGGATAGCCAAATGAATGAATCCTGAACCCCAGCCTAAAAAAGTTGGGTATTACTATCCAAAAGGTTGAAGGTATTACTATCCCAAATTTTTGTTATATTACAATGCTGTACTATTTAAGGCATCATAGTATAGGATATTAAAAGAGACAACATTATAAATAACAACATTATAAATGGAATAGAAATAAGGACCCACATACAAGCTTTCATTTCTAGAACCCCCTGATTACTAAGAAGTTAATACACAATGAAGAAAAGATGCCATCACCAAATGATGGCACTCATACCATGATGATGACAGGTAGAATGAAGCTGGAACCTTCTGCTCTTGCTGCACAAATGTCTCTTTCAAAAGACTCAAGAACTTCCAGAGACACCTTACATTCTAAAAGCATTGGAGGAGAAAGGAGGGGACAGGATGGGTAATACTTGGTTTTGTCACCCAAACTACCTTTATTTAAATAAATTTCTATGTGCAAAATTCTCAACATAACTGATACTTTTTGATGGTTATACATAAGTATATATTTTTTAAAAAACTTACTAAGTGCTCTTTCTTTGGAAAGACGTTTTAAACTAAAAAAAAAGTTCAATTTTTGGCTAATAAAATAGAGGATTAGTATAAGCCTTTAACCAAAAGTTGTGTATTTTTCTTCATACTGGAACGTAAGCTCTTTATTTTTCTGTTAAGAATATAGCAGTAGCAAGGCAATTCTAACTAAATAACTCATCAGTTTGTTTTATTCACTGATCACACTCAAATAGATATATTAAAAGCTATTCATCTTAACAATACTGTTCAATGTATGGAAGGAATAAAATGGAGAAGAAAAATAGCTGCAGCACTGTGGTTCTTAAATTGAAATCTATATCTACAAATGCTCAGATGGAAATAGCTGCATTTCCTGGTACTATGAGCTTCTCCTGTCATGTTCCCACACGGCTAGTGCTCACCCTGAAGAGTACCTTGTTCAATTGCTCTTTGTAAGTGCACTTATAAATCAACATTAAGAGATATGTCCTTAGCATGAACAGGAAAGCACTGCTTGTGAGTGGCAAACAGCCACATGAGGCTTTTTATTTGACCTCTAATCTTTCCTGTAAAGCCTGCGCTGAAAAAAAACATTGTCTTTATTTAGTTCCTTAAGTGCAAAAATATTGATTTGCTTTGATGATCTTTTTCAAAGACCAAAAAATCCCTCTGCTATATTTATGTTTCCTATCCACCTTACTGGATGTTTGCTGAAAGCTTAGAGTTTTTATTAGAATTTAGAGATGTCTGATTCTTCACCTTTTCAATAATTGAAAATTTGGAAGTTTACTGTAAACACATTACATCAAAGTCTAGAAAGTCCTTTGTTACAAAAGAATCAATTTTATTGAAATTGAATTCTGCAAACAAAATGCAAGAGCAATCGACCAGTTTAATGGGGTTGTCAGTAGCTTTCAGCTTTACTCAAGATGCCCTGCTGTCTGGATTTTCAAAGGGACTTATTAAAATTGGGAATGCTAGGAAATTATTATGTTATGGTGTTATCTGCTTGATCACATCAGAATATGAAAGTCACATTTGATCTGTATCCATCACTGCTTAACATACTCTTCTAAAATAGTTAGTGATAGCTATATCAGCTAAACAATATAAGGCAAAAAAATGCTATTTCATAATTGGATTCACTCTGATGAAAGAAAAGTAACAATTCTGCCAGTTCCTTAGATAATCAGCCTAGCTAATTCAGAACTCATAGAATATATGGCTTAATATGAATTACTTGATTTTTTTCATAAGTAACACATTGTATTATATAATGTAGCTTGGTGCTTATAAATATCCATAAAATTTGACTAACGACTTTAATATTTTATTACACAAATTTCTGTATATGATATATCTTAATATTAGATCCAAAAATTCTAGATCAGACAGATTGAACTCAAATTTAGAAAGAAGACTAAAGATAGAGTCAGTTGTGTTTTATTTCAACCAAGAAGATCACAAATGTAATTACTTTCTATTGGTGTTACTAAACATTATGACCAAAGAAACTTATGGAAGAAAGAATATATTTAGACTTATGGTTCAACAGATGTACGGGATTGTTATGGTGAGGAGCATGCAGCAAGCTGTGTGTCATGTTTCCTACAGCAGAAAACTGAGAGTTCATATCTTGAGTCACAAGGCAGGATGAAAAAGAATTAGTGTAAAGTTTATAATCTCAAAGACATCTCCCAGCGATGCAATTACTCCAGTAAGTAAAGTTATACTATCTAATCCTCGCCAAAGAGCACCATCATTGAGCAAGCAAGTATTTAAATGCCTGAGACTATGAAGGATCATTTTTCACTCAAACCAGCACAAAGTGTGTTAGCCACTGAGTAACTATAGAAATATAGCCAAGAAAATTAAATTATAAAGATATAATATCTATTTTAGATTTATCCTGAAATATATAAATATTCCAAAATATATAAAATTATGTACTTAGTTTCAGTACATAATTAATTGATAATGTTGGTTTTGGCAAGTTTAGAGGCAGACTATCACTCAGAGAATAAAACAACGTACATCAGAAGCCAGAAGGCAAAGGATAGGGAGGAAAAAGCAGGGCCTCCACAGTATCTTCAAAGGTTAAATTTTTCTTAATACAACAACCTGTTTCTAAAACATTTCAACAACAACACGTTGGATACCAAGCAAAAACACTTCCCATACTCCCACAAGGTCCCACCTTTCAAAATTCCACCATATCCCAGAAGCACCAACCTGAGAATGAAGGTGTTAATCATAGATTAAAGTGTATCAAAAAGATAAGATCCCTAAATAGAACTCTTTTTAGTAGTAGTAAAACCTCATGACCCAGTAAATGATTAACGGGACTGAGTTGTTATGATAATTGTTAATTGTATAAGGTTTTACAATGTATGGAGGCTACTTGTATCAGTGTGCTTTTCATCTCTGAGGCAAAATAGACAATTTTCCTAAGGCAGATTGGCTCATTTGCAGTCAGAGAATCAGAGGATTTGATATTTTGGGGTTTGTGAGAAGCAGCAAACCATGGTGAGAGCACATGACAGAGGAAGCTGCTCAGTTCCTGGTAATAAACAAATAAAGAGACAAGAAGAGTTCAAGAACTTAGTATACCTCAATAACCTACTGTAAAAGTCTTACCACTCCTGTAAAGATCAAGTATAAAGTCAACCCTTCATCCCAAGTGTTGGTTGGAATGTTCAGATTTTGTTTTTGTTTTTTGTTTTTGTTTTTTTGTTTTCTTTTGCTATGACTTCTCTGTAGCACCAATTTTAACAATTGAGAATTTTAATTAAAAAATAATATTTACATATGGCACATACATCTTGAAAGTTATCCATTTTATTTTCCAAAGTCATAAAGGACAAATTAACAAAACTTGCTACTCATTTACTCCAATAAATGTTTCTGGCTTATCATATGAAACAAAGATAATTTGATAATATTTAAATTTTCATTTACATTTGCATGTGATGTGTACATTAATCATGTCATATTTTTGCCTGTAATGAATTTCATGAGAAATCTTGTAATATATAACTTCCATAAGAGTTTTTCACAAGTTATTATTAGGAGCAAATAACCATGACTAAGCTTTTCCTGGATATGGAAGACTTCAAAGGAAAAAATGACAGCTAATCAGCACAAACACTTGAGATGGATTTTTCATTTGACATTTTAACCTCAGAAAAAAATGAAATGTTTTACCTTTCTTCATGGCCTCTGAAAGCATTGACACTCTTTTGTAGGTATGATCAAGAACACATACTATAAACAATTCTTAAATTAAATTCTAAATTTTATCATGTCATAGCAGTGAACTTACATACACTGACTGACAAAGTTTATAAAAAAGTTTTATTGGATATTTAATCAATATTTTAAAATTATATGAATTTTAAAAATAGTCAAAATAAGAAAAAGGTTCAAACATTTGTATGTTATCCTTATTTGCTTTTTTTTCTCCACATATTTTTTTATTGTTAAAAGAAAAATTTACATTTACTCCCCTTGTCCCAGGCCCTCCCACTCCCCCACTACCCCACCGCCCTCCCCCTGCTTCCTTGAGATGGGG
>JAQHUG010000083.1:137626-154243 GCA_028555095.1 Dicrostonyx torquatus | reverse complement strand
ATTAGAAATTTTAGAAGTAACCTGTGATATGTTTATAAATTACATCGCTCCACTCCCTGAGAATTCAAATACATAAAGCAATATAATCTTAATGAATGAAATTATGAAGAATTTCATCTGGAAAGCACCAAATGGACCAGAATATTTCTGATTTCAAAATCTTTTATGGAAGGTTAGCAATTGATAATAGATTTTCACCAGGACACCCAGTCCAATCACCACTCTTAGACAGAAAAGTATATACTTCTGGTAGGTCAGTATCATGAAGCTAACAAAACAGAAATGTTTGTAAATGTGTTTGTGTGCATGTGTGTGTGACAAGATGGTCTTAATAACTACTTAGACAATTCTCAACATTTCTGAATAGGTTTGGATTGATAAGCACCTGATGATGATGTTGATGCTGTTGTTATTTTCCTAACAATGGAGAGCTGGAAATTAATATATATATATATATGAAAATAAATTGTAGTTGGGAAACATGCTTGAAAAAAAACACAAAAATCTATGTGAGGCTTTTACAAATAAAACATCACCTATGAAAACAAACATAAAGGGTTAATTAATGAAAACAAACATAAAGGGTTAATTAACTCAGTTAAATAGTAGAATTAGCAGATATAACTTCCAAAAGGCCCCTCTACATTCACTGCAGGTCTAATTCATCAGGCATAAAGCTCTTAAAATATTTATTAAAAAATAACATCCAAAATAATAAATGAAAATTTAGTAATAAAAAACCTGAAACTACTGAATGGTTAAGACTTATTTAGATATGATATTGGCAAGAATTAGAATGTAAGGTCAATGAAATTGAGTGGAGTGGCCTGAAACACACCACATCATAATCAGATATGTTAAGACAAAGAAAGCCTTGTGAAATTCAAGGAAGCAATATAACTTTTATTTTTGATTCTAGGTCAAATATGGAATTATATTTCAAAAATATATAATGTAAACTTAAGTTGATATGAACTCAAGTAGAAAATGGTATACCATAGAATTAAGAACTATTATTTAATTAATAATGATAGTATAGAACATGTTGCTAGGTTTCAAATATAAATAAAATTAAATAATGAATAAGTTGTGAAATTATACATGTATATTTCTGTATTTAAATTGGAAATTATTTTCTTAAAAACAGAATTCATAGGCAGAAAAGTGAGTGAAAACAATTCTAATATATGATATGTGGCTAAGGCTTTAATGACTGTGATAAAGTCTATAACAAAGTATTAAAAATTACAGTGTTAAAAAATAAATTATCCCTGGTAATTTGAGTCTGCTTTGGTATGTAAAATGTCCTGTTTTCAGTGACATTGTGCTTGCTGAGCATATACAAGGTTCTGTGGCTGATGCTCAGCATGAGTGGAAAATGTACACAAACCCTAGAGAAGTGATGGCCAAAGGTTAGTAGTCTCCAAGTAGTAGAAAAACCTAAGAAGCGGAAATTTACTCAGTTCATTAGTTAGCTAAAATTTTATAATTATGAATTAAAAAACACCGTGTTTTCATGAGAGTGGCAAGTTATAGGAAGACTTATAAGCACCAAAGAAGTGTTTAAAGTATAGGTCTACAAAAAAAATTATACAAAATTGATAGAAACAGATTTTTGGGAAACAATTTTATTTTGTGTTTTCTAACACCATAAAGTTTCAATTAAATAAAAATGAATTTATTAAAAGTGCAACACATATATGTCTTGATACAATTTTAAATAAATTATATTTAGTTTATCCAAAACAGAGTTTATTATAAATATCTACTATGGAACTTTAATAAAAATATATAGTACATACACAATATGGAAATGCCCACGTGAGTTTGAAATTTGTATTACCTAGAGTTGAGAGACAAATTCATATATGTTAAGTAAAATTCTTTAACCAATATTTGATTAAAAATAAATACACTAAGTCTATTTTACTATGCACCAAGCATTACTTTTTATCTGCAATCCTGTGCACTAGAGCAGCTGGCCACCGTTTTTTCCTTTCATTCTTTGCCCTATTTCTTGTGTTGTTTATCCTTGTCTATGAAGATTTAGGAGACGGCAGCTATAATGATGTGGTAGCCCTTCTGTGTCTTATTACCACCTGTTGTTTGGATCTGGGTTGCTGCACAAATACTTGGCCCTATTTAACATGGCTGACATCTGTAAGAGGGTGAGTCTCTTACAGAGAAATCAGTTATTAATGGAATACCCTCAAAATGCTAGGAAATTCCAGGCTCTTTTCTCTTTTTAATATCCTGGATGCCCTGAACCTGTGATCATTGCATGTCTCACTTTCATTTTTCTGACGTACTGTGGCTAAAATCAACAATTTAGTCAATGATGAATTTACCCTTCTGAAATTACTAGCCAAAATTAACCTTCCATATAATCAAATAGATTATCTCAGATATTATAATATAGTGATGAAAAGCTTATGTAACCTAGCATACAGAATTTTTATAGTCAGAAATATTTAATAATTAAATTAATTCTGAATCATCAAAACACACAGAAGTGAAAAAGATAGGAACAAAATTTAGATAAAATGCATAAATTGTATAGTTAAGTCTGCCTATTTGGAATTGATATAAATTTTTGACAGCCATTCTGTTGGCTGACAATTTGTTCAAACAATGGTGTCTTTTGCCTTCCAGAAGCTTTTTAGTTTCAAGAGGTCCCATTTATTAATTGTTAATTTTGGTGTCTATATTAATGGTGTTCTATTCAAAGTCCTCTCCTATGCAAATGAGTTGAAGGCTATTCTTCACTTTCTCTTCAATCAGGCTTGATTGTTTTATATTGAAGTCTTGGAACCATTTGAAATTGAATTTTGTGTATGGTGATAATATAGATTTTTTTGTATTCTTCTCCATGAAGCCATCAATTTAGCAATTCCACATCTGATATAAAACTACAAACAAAATTAAATAAAGAATTCAAGAAATTAACTAGCAATGAACCAAATAATACAATTAAAATGGGGTGCAGATCTAAACATGAAATTCTTATTATATGAAACACAAACAGTTGAGAAACAAAAAGGTTCAATATACTTACCCATATGGGAAATGTAAATCAAAACTATTTTGACATTCCATCTTATACCTGTCACAATGGTTAACATCAATAACACAAGTGATAGATAATGGTGGAGAAGAATTACAATTAGGGGAATACTCATTCATTGCTGGTGGTAGTGCAAACAGCCACTTTGGAAATCGTTGTGGCTGTTCCTTAGTATAATGGTAGTTGATTTAGTTTAAAATTCCACTATATCACTCTTGGGCATATTCTGAAAGACTGTTTCATCCTACTACAGAGACATGCTCCACCATGTTCACTACAGTTTTATTCATAATAATTAGAACCAGAAAAATATAGATGACACTCAATATAAGAATAGAAAAATAAAATGTGGTATTTATACAATGGGGTATTACCCAGTTGTTAAAATATCACATCAATCAAATACATGGAACTAGAAAAAATCATCCTGAATGAGAAAAGATGCATTGTATGTATCACTTATATGTGCATTTTAGCTGTCAAATAAATCAAAACCAAGCTACTATCCATAGATCCATATTGGTTAGTCTCAGATCACAGAACTCGTGGGAAAACATGGATCACAGAGTAGATTTAAGGTGTAGGCAGGGGAAACAAGATCAGGTGGAGAGGGGGAGGGGATATAGTTGAGAGAAAATGAAGAGAGAGACAGCTAGAATTGTGGGACATTTGAGGGGTAATAGGGAAGCCTGGTGCAATGAAATTTTTCTAAAATATGTTATTGCTATTTTAATGACATCTCCAAATAGTGAGATCCAAATGGATATATCTTTTTACTAAAGAAAACTTCCAGTACCAGAACTAAACTACATTCAATTGAGTTGTTGGCCAAGGGGTCCCAATATAAACAACACAGGATGTTGCCGTGATAATGGCTTGATCTCCATAAACTGACAGCAAGGCCTGGTTGCTAAATTCAGCAGCAATACACCTCATCACTGAACACAGAAAAATCAAACTGGAGCCTATGTAGAGCCTTTACCTTTATGTTCTACTATCTTTATATGAGATGCTATCAACATCAACACAGCAATAAAAACCTTTTATCTTCCATTCTGTCCTGACTGTATAATATTCTATGGCAATAGTAATACAAAGCCTGTGGCAGTAACCGACCAACATATGTTTTGACTCAAAGCTTTTTCCATGAGATGGAACCCATACCTAACTGACACTTTTTGGATAATAAAGAACCAGAAACTAGTAGCTCAGAGACCTAGGGTAAAATCAAATAACCAAATACTGCTACTGGTAAAAGAAAATAGTGATAAAATGAATCCTAATTATATTGTACTATACTCATAGGTCAGTGCATTATTGAGTCATCATTGGATAAGCTTCCTCTTGAAACAGATGGGAACAAATACAAAGACACACAACTGAGCATTATGCAGAGAGAGTGAGCTTGAAACGGGCACGTCTAAATGTGATATTTCCAACAAATCTCTCCTCTTAGATCTCAGTGAATCCCTCACATGAGGGGAACGGATGTAAGACAAAAATGGGATGGAGAACAACAGGAGGGCAAGTCCTCTTAATAAGCTCAGCAAATCTCATATGAACATACAGAGACTAAAGCAGTGTACACTTGGAATACACAGGTCTCCATCAGGTCCTTTGCACACACACAGACACATATAATATTATACATATATATTATAGACTTCACTTTAGTGTTTTTTTATTGTTTTTAATTGAGTTACTACATGACCTTGTGGTATAATTGAGCATCCTTCCTCTCCTCTCCCTTTCTACCCCCTCCATAACCACCATGCTTCAAATTTACTCCGGAGATCCTATCTTTTTCTCCTTCCTATATAATTCCACGTTTGTTTCTCTAAAGGTCTTCTTTGTTGTCTAGATTCTCTGGGGATGTGGACTGAAGGTTGATTTTTCTTTGCTTTATGTCAAAACTCCACTTATGATTGAGTACATATTATATTTGTCAATATGGTCTTTTCTAGGTCTACCAACTTCAACATGTCATTATTCATTTTCTGCTGTGTAGTAATCCATTGTGTTACTATACCACATTTTTTTTACTATTTTTCAGTTTTTTAGATTGTTTCCAGGTTCTGGTTGTTATAATAATGTTGCTATGAATGTAGTTGAGCACATGACCTTGTGGTATGATTGAGCATCCTTTTGATATGCACCCAAGAGTGGTACTACTGGGTCTTGAGATAGATTGTTTTATAGTTTTTGGCAAAATCGTCATACTGATGTCCAAAGTGACTGGACAAGTTTGCATTCCCACCAGTAGTGAAGGAGTGTTCCTTTTACTCCACAACCTCTCCAACATAAGTTGTCATCAGTGTTTTTGATCTTGGCCATTCTTACACAGGTGTAAGATGGAATCTCAGAGTTGTTTTGATTTGAATTTCTCTGATGGCTAAGGATGCTGAGCATTTCCTTAAGTGTCTTTCAGTTATTTTAGATTCATCTGTTGAGAGTTCTCTGTTTAGGTCTGTATCACGATTTTTAATTGGGTTATTTGTTCTTTTGATGTCAATGTTTTTGAGTTCCCTGTATACTTTGGATATTAGTCCTCTCTCTGATTAGGGGCTGGTAAAGATCTTTTCTTATTCTTTAGGCTGCTGTTTTGTCTTGTTCTTGTGTACTTTGCTTTATAGATGCTTCTCAGTTTCAGGATTTCCTATTTATTAAATGTCAGTCTCAATGTCTGTGCTACTGCAGTTATATTTAGGAAGTGCTCTTCTGTGTCAGTGTGTTCAAATGTACTTCCTACTTTCTCTTCTATGAGGTTCAGTTGGACATTTTAGTGTTTTTAAGGGTTTTTGAAATGTGTGAACAAATAAATGGGTCTCTGATTCTTCTGCCTTCTCTTGGAACTCTTTCTATTGTGTTGGTTTCCCTTGTCAATTTCCATGATATTATTTTTATTTTACCTTACACTTTATTTTCTTATGGTCATTCTTAGAAACATGTTCTTTTCTAATGAGAGATAGAAATAGAGTAGATCCAGATGGGAGGGGAGATGGGGAAGAACTGGGAACAGTAGTGAGGTTGAGAACTGTATTGAGAGTATAATGTATGAGAAAATATTTAATAAAAGGGGAAACTTCTCAGAAATTGCTTGGTCCACTTGAATTTTGATTGATTATTGTGTAATATTTTGAGATAGAATACATTGTGACTACTTTTCAGAATATCCCCTAGTGGAATGATTTCACAATACATAATTCTGAGTTTCTTTTGACTTTGTATAATCAACTCAAAATTTGTGATCAACTCCTCTTGATAAATTTAAGGATAATATTAAATTTTAAAATGTATTTTAATATAATAATCTATCATGTTACTTAAATCACAGTTATAATTTTAAAAATTGTTTACTTTTTAATGATTTCTCTGAATATACTGTTATTTATGTAGTTAGCACTGAGCTTGTTTGAACTGGCTTTAATTTTTCTGCAGACTGATATACTTTTGGTATTTATTAAAACTATGGTGTAGTAAGTTAATAGAACATCCACTCTAGGTGCCCAGAATTTAAGTTAAGTTTCCTAAACTTTTGAAATTGACTGGAAGTCTAACTTGGCTTCTCAGATTTCTTTTGCTGGTTGTATTTGCTGTTTATTTTGGAGAATTGGCATAAAAGTAAAATTTATTGGGCTTAGTAACAATGATCACATTCTTCTTTGATACTTTTTTAATTTTATTGAACACTATATTTTCTCTGCTTCCCTCCCAACTTCGACCCTCCTCAAGGTCCCCATGCTCCCAATTAACTCAGAGATCTTGTCTTTTTCTACTTTCCGTGTAGATTAGATCTTTGTAAAGATCTCTTAGTGTCCTCATTTTTGTCTAAGTTCTCTGGGATTGTGTTTTGTAGACTGGTTTTTGCTCATTATGTTTAAAAACCAACTATGAGTGAGTCCGTGTGTTAATTGTCTTTCTGTGTCTGGGTAACCTCACTCAAAATAATGTTTTCTAGCTCCATGTATTTTCCTGAAAAATTCAAGATGTCATTTTTCTTTTCTGTTGTGTAGTACTCCAGTGTGTAAATGTACCACATTTCCCTTATCCATCCTTCATTCAGGGACATTTAGGTTGTTTCCAGGTTCTGGCTATGACAAACAGTGCTGCTATGAACACAGTTGAGCACATGTCCTTGTGGCATGACTGAGCAGTCTTTGGATATATACCCAAAAGTGGTATTATTGAGTCTTCAATAAGGTTGTTTCCTTATTTTCTGAGAAATCTCCACACTGACATCCAAAGGGGTTATACCAGTTTGCATTCCCACCAGCAATGCAGAAGTGTTCCCTTTTCCCCACAACCTCTCCACCAGAAGTTGTCATCAGTGTTTTTGAACTTGGCCATTCTTACAGGTGTAAGATGGAATCTCAGAATTGTTTTGATTTGCATTTCTCTGATAACTAAGGATGTTGAACATTTCCTTAAGTGTCTTTCAGCCATTTTAGATTCCTCTGTTGAGAGTTCTCTGTTTAGGTTTGTACTCCACTTTTTAATTGGATTATGTGTTCTTTTGGTGACCAATTTTTTTGAGTTTTTTGTATATTTTGAAGATCAGACCACTGTCTGATGGGGGGTTAGTGAAGATTTTTTTCCTGTTTTGCAGGTTATCATTTTGTCTGGTTGACCATGTCTTTTGCTTTACAGAAGCTTTTCAGTTTCAGGAGGTCCTATTCATTAATTGTTTCTCTCAATTTTTGTGCTTCTGGGATTATATTTAGGAAGTAGTTTCCTGTGCCAATGCGTTCAAGTGTATTTCCCACTTTCTCTTCTATATGGTTCAGTGTGGCTGGATTTATGTTGAGGTCTTTGATTCATTTGGACTTGAGTTTTGTGCATGGTGATAGATATGGGTCTATTTTCATTCTTCTACATGTTGATATCCAGTTATGCCAGCACCACTTGTTAAATATGCTTTCTTTTTTCCATTTGATATTTTTGCTTCTTAGTCAAAAATCAGGTGTTCAAAGATGTGTGGATTGATTTCCGGATCTTCTATTCAGTTCCATTGGTCCTCCTGTCTGTTCTTATGCCAATACCAGGCTGTTTTCGATACTGTGGTTCTAAAGTAGAGTTTGAAGTTAGGGATTGTGATTTCTCCAGAAGTTATTTTATTGTACAGGATTGTTTTGGCTATACTGTGTTTTTTGCTTTTCCATATGAAGTTCAGTACCATTCTTTTGAGATCTGTGAAGAATTTTGCTGGATGTTGATAGAAATTATATTGAATCTGTAAAATTTTGGTAAGACTGCCATTTTTACTCTTCTGCCTATCCAAGAGCATGGGAGATCTTTTCACTTTCTGGTGTCTTCTTTAACATCTTTCTTCAAAGATTTAAAGTTCTTGTCATACAAGTCTTCCACTTGTTTGATTAGAGTTACTCTGAAATATTTTATGCTATTTGTGACTGTTGTGAAGGGTGTTGATTCTTTGATTTCTTCCCCAGCCATTTTATCATTTGTGTTCAGCAGGAATACAGAATTTTTTTTAGTTAATCTTGTATTCTGTTAAATTTCTGAAACTGTTTATAAGTTGCAGAAGTTCCTCAGTAGAATTTTTGGGAATTCTTATTAAATTATCATATCATCAGCAAACAG
The DNA here is from genome assembly GCA_028555095.1 of Dicrostonyx torquatus. Classification (NCBI taxonomy): domain Eukaryota; kingdom Metazoa; phylum Chordata; class Mammalia; order Rodentia; family Cricetidae; genus Dicrostonyx; species Dicrostonyx torquatus. The sequence goes on along the minus strand of JAQHUG010000083.1, from coordinate 145,581 downwards.
TGAGAGTTTGACTTCTTTTCCAATTTGTTTCCCTTTGATCTCCTTTTGGTGTGAATTAACAGAACATTTGAAAACTTTAGAACAGAAAGAAACAAACTCACCTAAAAGAATTAGACATCAGGAAATAATCAAATTGAGAGCTGAAATCAACAAAAAAGAAACAAAGAATACAATACAAAGAATCAAAGAGACAAAGGGTTGCTTCTTCAAAAAAATGAACAAAATAGACAAACCTTTATCCAAACTAACCAAATGGCAGAGAGAGAACATCCAAATTAACAAATTCAGAAATGAAACTCAGCACATAACAACAGACATGGAGGAAATACATAGAATCATCAGGTAATATTTCAAAGACCTCTATTCCACAAAATTGGAAAACTTAAAGGAAATGGACACTTTAAGATAAATATCACTCACCATAATTAAATCTTCTTTGATCTTGAGTCCTTATGTTCTTCTTCCTGTGCTACATCCCTGATAACACAATTTTAACAACTTCATCAGATTTGCAAGATACCAACCCTTAAGGATTGACTCTCATTAGTAGACACCAGTCAACTCTGTCACAAGCAAATGTATAGTTTACAGCTGTTTAATGTAGAGGTTATCCTCAACAAAATGTATATGAGGTCTCCACTTAGCTGATAGAGAATTGAAGAATCAGAGTGAAGCCAAATTAGGGCCCCTGGTGGTTAAACATAAGAACCAACAAATGAGGATGGTGAGGTGTGGGACAAATGCATCTAAGTATTACAGTGGTGCTTGGGTAATGTGGTTTTTAGTTTATACAGCCACACTATGTAGAAGTATAGTTTGTAGTTAATTTTGAAAGAGAATGTAAAGTGTGTTAACATATCCATCTTCTTATTCTATTGAGCACTTACATGAATGAAATAATTTGGTTTAAGAGTCAATTGTGCAAGATTACATAGGAAGTAGGATTGTGGATAAAAAAAAGTGAAAACTAAGTTAAAATGACCATATTTTTTTTCTATATGCAGATCTTGAAAGGAACCAGTGGTGTGTCTAAGACATGTTTATAACCTTCCATGTGATTTTCATGACATATGTACATTTCCTTGTATATCAGTCTCCAGTCATTTGTTCAAATTATTGACTTACTTGTCAGCAGGAGAAATCAAGGAGGCCCAGGTGGGAGGTAAAAGGCTTCTCTAAGTCCCTCCCCTAAGTCCTGTCACATTTCTTCTCTTCTTTTTCTTCTTTGCTATTAACAGTGCACTCTTATTTGAAATGAAATTGAAAGTTTAACAACAGTAAAAGAGCATAAATATCAATTATTCAGAAGTATTGCAAAGTTAGTCACCAGAGAAGAAAAATAAGTCTTACTCCATGAAAATAAAAATGTGAATTTGTGCAGAAAGCTAAGCTCATTAAACTCTAATCTATTTGTAAAATAGCAACATCACAGAAATTATGCTATACACATTCATGAAATGCTATTTTGTGAAAGCTAGAACTATTTTATTCATTGATATTAGTAAAAAGATATTTGTATCACCTTATTTAACAGATTTATACCTATTGAGAAAAGAGTTTCCTGCCATTCCCCTCCCCACTCAGATATATGTTTTCTTTTCTTGGCTTCATTTCACAGCACAACAATAAAGTTCTGGAAAGATTATTATATATAGTGGTATTTTTGTTATCTTTCAGAACACACACATACACATGTGTGCGTGTGTGTGTGTGTATGTGGTGTTTTGTTTCTAGCAATGTAGTCCTAGCGTAAATTGCTTTAGCCTCAAGAAATATTGCAAAATTAAAAAGATGAAAACCTGAGAACCCACGCTGTCCTTTGAGTGGGTATTGCTCCTCAAACATGCCTGTGAAAACAATCCTTCCAGATTTTGACTAGTGCCAGGAATGAGGAGGGAGCCACTCAGATCTTTACTATATTTCTTTTTTGAAGCATTTTAAGTCATGAAACAGCTGGCTCACAGAAGAATGATCTACATTTAAGTACAGTCGATGGTGATTCTATTTCAAAATGTTAGAACAGGTGTGTAGGTAGCAATTTAAGCAATCATTCTCTGCACCTCACCATGCTAAGCAATTCAAACTCTCTCTTACACTCAGGCCTTCTAAAAACATATTGGGTAATCTTATCAACTCTTCTAGCAGAGGTTGAAAGTTATGGCTTCACAGGGGCATTTTCAAGATTTCTTCTTGTTGTGTTTGTTGTAATTTTTAATGCTTACAGTTGAACCAAGCGCTTTTCTTGCAATGCTGCACAAGCCTTCTACAAATGACCTGTGCCCCAGAGACATGCAAATATTGAAATCGGACAGATATTTTTTATTCATAAAAGACTTATTTTTCATACCTTTTTACTTTACTTTCTAAATCAAATTGTTCTACAAAATGGGTTACAAATAAAGAAACCAGATGTTCCTTATCAATTTGAAGCCTTATTTCTATTACTTTATAGTACAAATGTCTTTGCTTGATAAAATGAAAGAATAGCTTACTGCATTGAAGCAGCACCCTGTATAAGAAGGGCTCACACAGGATCATAGTCCTGAGCTATTCCATTGTCAGGAGTATGATTTATTCAAATCCTAATGTAATTGTTTCAAAAACTAAATTAAAATGAAATCGTCTATTATCATATAAAAAGGATTAAGTCCTTAATTGGATTTCTGAGTTTAAGATGTAAAAAAAGGTACAGTAACCTCCAAAATTACTTAAGTGAAATTTTATCTTGTGGTATGGAACAATAGCTTTAAGAGACATATAGAATGAGCCCCACCGGGAAAAAAAAATCATTTCAAGAAGTATCATAACTCAGCCAAGAGTTTTATTCTGCTCTCAGATCTTCTTAAACTATAGTACAAGGCAAAATTTTCCAATATAATTTCCTGTTAATCAGTGGTAGTTCTTTTAGGTTAACTAAAGTGTTCTAGAATCAAAAGATGGTAGAAAGTAAGCTTTTTGTAATCTTTTAGAATCAAAATATTTTGTTTTGAAAACAGATATGTTTCTACCAAATCAGGTAATGCAGATACACGTTTTTCTCCTAAAGGTCACATAAGATGAAGTTCTGTATACCTACTGGCATGTAGAACTTTTACAGATTTTTGGTTGGGAAGCACTTCATTATGTCCCTGGGCAAAACTGAAAGCTGATTAGGAACAACTCAGTCCACAAATGGTGGCCCATTATGTGTACCTGTGTCTAAAGGGTAGCGGAATAATTCTTTTCCCTAGTCCACACCCCAAAACATGATTTAGTATGATTTGAGACAGAACACTATACGTGCTGCTGGAGCCCAGGGGAGGATAGTCTGTGTATTCTAAGACTCCCTCAGAAGGTACAATAGAGAAACAAAGTTTCTTCAAGTTTCATATAATTTTGTAAATTTAGATTATACTTTTAATCTATTTGCTTTAAAATTTTTTCATATATATATATGAAAATATATTTATATTTGGTTTTTCCGAGACAGGGTTTCTCTGTGGCTTTGGAGCCTGCGCTGGAACTAGCTCTTGTAGACCAGGCTGGTCTGGAACTCACAGAGATCCGCCTGCCTCTGCCTCCCGAGTGCTGGGATTAAAGGCGTGCGCCACCACCGCCTGGCGCTTGTGTATATATTTTGATAATATTATTTTTCCTCCTCAAAGTTCTCCCAGATTCCCCTACTAAATACCCAATTTCTTTCTCACTCAAAAGCAAAACAATATCAACCCCCCAACACACACACACACACACACATTAAAAGAAAAAAAAAAACAACACTGTGCTGTGTGGTGGCGACACACGCCTTTAATCCCAACAGCTGGGAGGCAGAGGAAGGGGAATCTCTGTGACTTTGAGGACAGTCTCGTCTACAGAGTGATTTCCAGGATAGATAGGGCTCTACAAAGCAAACCCTGAGAAACAAACTGAAAATGAAAGCAAAAACAAAACAAAACAGAACAACACCAAAAAAAAAGACATGTGGAGTCTATATTTTATTTGTTTGTCAACTATTCCTGTGCATGAGGCCTACCCTGAAATATTGTTGATATACAGTGTATTGTGCATTTAATATTTATTTTCTTTTTTCAAAACCTATCTTTTGCAAACAGCTTCTTGGTTAGAGGTGGTACATTATGCTGACATCTTTTCTCCTTGCAGGGATTTTATCTTTCTTGAATATGTACAGGTTTTGTACATGCTGTCACATTCTTTGTGAATCCATGTGTGTGTCCGCCCTGCTATGTCTGAAAAATACTTTTTACTTGCAGTAATATACAATCTCTGACTCTTGCAATCTTTCTGCCACTTCTTTACCATTTACTCTGAGCCTTAAGGGAAGAGAAGGTGACACAGATGTCCATTTAGGGTGAAGAACTCCAAATCAATGACTCTCTGCACATTACCCAGTTGTGGGTCTTTGTTTTAACTACCATTTGCAGATCAGTGCATCAATTCCTAATCAGAGAAGCTTATCCTTGAAGTAAATTTTACTTTTTCTGCAGACTTACAAAACATGCTGTATACACACATACCATATACAAGAACATTACATTACCACAAAACAGGAGTGTTTGTATGAGGCAAATTATTTTCCTTTTTAAAGGATTTATTCTATTTTTATAATGTGTATGTATGTGATCTGTTTAATCGTATGTGCACAGGTATATAGTAGTTTGAAGAAGCCAGAAGAGAGTTTCAGATCACTAGAGATAATATCAACCCCCCAACACACACATTAAAATAAAAAAAAAAACCACTGTGCTGCTTAAGACAGGTACTGGGAACTGAATTCCAGTCATTTGCAAGAGCAGAACATTAAGTTTAACTACAGAGCCTTCTCCCAACCAGACAAGGTAAATTCTTTTAAAATAATTAGAAAAATTATTAGATATTTCTACTGTATGAATGTTTGAAAAATGAACGTTAACTTTGTAATTGATGTTTCTCTCTGTTTTATACTTAAGGTGGAATAACTATAAATTAATCCAAATTCAGTTTCAAACATAAAAGTCTGATATATACTGTATACCCTCAATATACCTTTCTGTAGGAATCAATCCATCATGCTTTTATGTGTTCAGTCTCTTCATATCTCTCATCCTATCTCTCATATAACATACATTTGTAATATATTTACTCTCAAACACACTTATGATACAAAAGATAAGAAAATTGTATTTTAAAAATAATCTGATATGATTCTGATATAGATAATTCAACTGAAATCACGTAAGAAAATTAAGTGAAATCCCTTTGAAACTAACAGCTTGACTTGCATATTAATCAGCAGTGTGGAAGTTTCTTTCTGAGTATCTGCTACAATAATTGAATACAAATTAGGAAGCATGTGTTAGGTCTTGACATGGAAAAATGAATTATGTTAAAAATTAATATGCTAAATATGGATTGATATTTATGCAAATACTTTTACCTCGAGCAATTCAAAGATTAATGATTTATTTAAATACAGTGATGCATTGCAAAATATGTTTGATTAAATACACAAGAGAGTGAATGGTTGATACAATCAGGTGTACATATGGAATCTTACTTCCTTTCATTGAACCAAAGGGCAATCTTATCCTAATGGGATGGGTTTCTGGTAAACCCATGTAATCAAATTATTAATTAGCATATAAAAAATGAAAACTGAAAATGTCTCTATGCTTTAGCAACGGTTTTAACTCTTTCCCTGTTCTGTAGTAAATCTCAAATTGTTTGATAATATCTTCACTTGAATTATTGGTTAACCATAATCAGAGATGAGCGCGCTACTTAATACAAATCTAATACACAACACACATGAACCTCCATAGAGCCAGATTAAATGTTAGGGAAAGAGCTAAACATAAAATTAAAATTAAGAACAAAAATGATATCCTCAGAATGTACTATAATTAGATTCCCTGTGTTTTTCTTTCATTTTCAGGGTTCCATGGTTATTCTGGCTAAGTAAGTATTTCAATATAATGTGTCACCCTTTAATACTTAATGTTAACCAGTGAAAGTCTCTTTCATAAATTAATTATTCAGCTGTCTGATTCAAGTAAAAGAACCTAAGTGATGGCTCAGTAAATAAAGCACCTGCCCTACAAATGTAAGGACCAGAGTTATGATAACCAGAACCCATGTAAGAACCACTTATACCTGGAAGACTTTCTATAACCACAGCACCTGGGAAGCAAAGATGGAGGGTGAAGCTGGCTGTTGCAGCTGACTAAAGTAGACTAGTTAGAATATGTAACCTCTGAATTTTAGGCTATCCCCAGAATCAAAGAACAAAATGTGAAAATGATTGAGGAAGACACTCAGTATCAAATCTCCACATGCAGACACTCACACTCATAACTCTCTCTCACATGCACACATGTATGTTTCTCATGTGATAATCCATGTGCAACACAAATCCATGCACACACCACCACATAAAAAGAGTATTCAAGAAATATGAGATTTTAGTAAGGACAGAAGCTGTTATAAATAATAAATGAATATTGATTATGTGTTTTTATCCATAAGTATAGTCTACATTATTAGCTACAAATACTACCACATGTTGTTCTATTTTTATAAGCCACTTTAAAAAAATACTTGATAATTTCATACATGTATAAAGTATACCTTGAAGGAGCCAGCCCTTATTGTTCTATTCTAACTTCTCTCTGAGGCTCAGTCACATCTCCCTCTCAACTTCATAATTTCTTTTTTAAATAATGAATTAGCTTAACACACTGTGTACAATCAGTGCTGTCCATATGCCCAGGTTGCATTGTGTTAAAGGAACTTTATTAGTTACCATAACCAATAAAATGTGACTCTTTGTCTCCAAGCAGTCATCAATTGCAAATAGCACCCCAAATAGATCATCTAGCTTTCTCCATATTGAAAATTTTAAGTGGCTTGGTCTTGTGCAGGTCTTGTGGTTGCAGCTACAGTTGATGTGAATCCAGGTATCTAGAAGACAGCATATTATAGTTTTCTTCCCCATCCTCTTATTATACTCTTTCTGAACTTTATTTATCATATCATTTATTAATTGTAGGGATGGGATTGATATAAGCATCTCATTTAGGACTGAGAATTTCCATGCTAAATTAAATCTGTAGACTCTTTTTTTTTTCTAGACAGAGTTTCTCTGTTTAGTTTTGGAACATGTCCTGGATTTGCTCTTTAGACAAGAATGGCTTTGAACTTACAAGGATCTGCTTGCCTCTACCTCCTTATTGCTGGGACTTAGGGCATGCATCACCATCAAACGGCTGTAGACTCTTTTCTTATAAGATTATAATGAGGGATGAGGAGTTGTATCAATTGGTAAAGAGATAGTCTTGCAAACACAGAGATCTGAAATAAAATCAATATAAAGCATCTAAAAAATAGCAGGGTGAATAGAAATTTCATCCGATGGATGGAGATAGAGACAGAGACCCACAACCACATCAGAGCAATGGATTGAGCTCCCAAGGTTCAGCTGAAGGGCAGAAGGAGGGAGAAGATGAGCAAGGAAGTCAGGACCACAAGGGGATGGCCTACCCATTGAGACAGTGTGCCATTCTTCCATTGAGGGGCACCTAGGTTGTTTCCAGGTTCGGGCTATTACAAATAATGCTCCTGTGAACATAGAAGCACAAATGCTTTTGTAGGATGGTTGGGCACCTCTTGGGTATATTTCCAAGAGTGGTATTGCTGGATCTTGAGGTAGGTTGATTCTCAGTTTCTTGAGAAACCTCCACACTGATTTCCAAAGCAGTTGCACAAGTTTGCATTCCCACCAGCAATGGAGGAGTGTTCCCATTACTCCGCAACCTCTCCAGCATAGGTTATCACTGATTTTAGCCATTCTGACAGGTGTAAGATGGTATCTCAAAGTCGTTTTGATTTGCATTTCCCTGATTGCTAAGGAAGTTGAACATGACCTTAAGTATCTTTTGGCCATTCGAACTTCTTCTGTTGAGAATTCTCTGTTCAGATCA
>JAQHUG010000083.1:123895-136850 GCA_028555095.1 Dicrostonyx torquatus | reverse complement strand
TTTCTTTATATTTTTATCTTTTTCTGACAACATGATCTTTAGTCTGCTAAGTGACATGACTAAGATTAAAGCCATGGCTTTGGCGACTGGTTCTGCCCTACCCCTTGGCTTTGATAGAACAGCTTCAGAGCAGAAGTAGCGACTGGCAGGAACCATGGTTTTTGGTTGTTCTGTTTGTTTGTATTTTTCCACAACTCTGTGGAATTTCTAGGTTCATGTCATGACCAAGAAGCATGCTGGCCATTGTTCATGAACACTATTCAAGAGTTTGGTGGTGGGGCTTCTTAAAAATAACTGCATGTGTTTTGCTGATAATGCTGAGTCAGAAAACCTCTCTTAAAGGAGCCATGTTTCTGCTTGCCTCTAAAAAACAGAGCCCACCTGAGAAAATGCTTCTACCAATAAGTCATGCTGTTCTCCTATATCTACAATCCCTTCTCATGCTCTCTTAGATTTATGTAGATATAGTTTCTCCAACATCCCACAGCACCCCTCCACCTGTGTCCCCTTACCTCCTCCTAGCCTGCCTCTCATCCACTTCTCCCATATGTAAGGGCTCTGATTGGGGAGTCAACAAAGTCTGGCACATTAAGTTTAGGCAGGACCAAGTACCTCGTTCCTGTATTAAGGCTGAGCATGGCATCCCACCATAGAAAATGGGCTCCAACAAGCTAGTGCATACCAGCAATAGATCTTGGTCCTCCTGCCAGGGACGCCTCAGACAATCCAAGTTTCACCACTCTCTCCCACATATGGAGGGCCTATCTTGGTCCTATTGGAGGGTCCACAGATGTCGGGTCAGAGTTCATGAGATTTGACGAGCTTGGATCAGCTATCTCTGTATATTTCTCCATCATGATCTGGACCTCCCTTGCTTATATATTCCATCCTTTCTCTTTTAAACTGGACTCCAGGAACTCATCCTTGTGCTTGGATATGGATTTCTGTATTTAGTTCTATCAGGTACTGGATGAAGGCTCTATGAAGGCAATTGGGGTATTTGCAAATCTGATTACAGCAGAAGGGAAGTTCAGCCACCCTCTCTACTATTGCCAAGCATCCAAACTGGGGTCATTCTTGTGGATTATTGGAAATTTCCCTTGCACCAGGTTTTCTCCCTAATCTCATAGTGGCTCTCTCTATCTAGTTATCTCTTTCATTGCTCTGCCAGTCCAGTTTCCTCCCCCACTCTACTGTTCATATTCTCCCTTCCCTCTCTCCCCTTTACCATCACCTCCCATCCCCAGTTTACCCAGGAGATCTCATCTAATTCTCTTTTCCATGGTGATTCCTGTGTCCCTTTTAGAGTCTTGTTAACTCCACTTAGGAATGATGACATACTGAGTTTGCCTCTCTGAGTCTGTGTTACCTCACTCAGGATGCTTTTTTTCTGGTTCCACAAATTTGCTTTCAAGTTTCATGTTATTGTTTTCTACATTTGAGTAATACTCCATTGTGTAAATGTACCAAATTTTCTTTTTCCATTCCTCAGTTGAAGGAAGGTTTTTTGCTTGTTTCCTTTTTGTTCTTTGTTTTTCTGTTTTTTTTAAAAGTTCTGGCTATTGCAAGTAATGTTGCTATTAGCACTGTTGAGTAAGTGTCCTTGTGGTATGATTGAAAATTGTTTTGTATATGCTCAATAGTTGTCTTGTGGTAGACTGATTCACAAGCAGTGGAGGTTTGTTTCTCTGACTCCATATCCTTTCTAAAATAAACTGTCCTCAACATTTTTGATCTCAGCCTTTCTGACAGGTATGAGATTGCATCCCAGAGACATTTTGATTTGCATTGCTGTGATTATTAAGGATGTTGAGCATTTCCTTAAATATCTTCAGGTCATTTGAGAGTCTTCTGATGAGAGTTCTCTGCTTAGATCTATAACATCTTTTAATTGGATTATTTTGTTTTTTGATGTCTAGTGTCTTGAGTTCTATACATATTTTGGAGACCAGTGCTTTGTCAAATGTGGGGTTGGAGAATATCTTTTACCATCTGCTTTGATGAGAGCTAAAACCAGTTTTGCAAACAATTCACCACACATACACACACACACACACACACACAAAACAAACAAAAATAAGCAAAGCAATATTAGCTTATGCACTTTGGATAGGAATAAACCCCCAGTCAGATCAACAGAATTTCCCCTTGCTCAAAATGAAACACACAAATGTGTGGAATATAGAAAGGGATTGTTTTAAGTTTTTAGACCATGTCGCCAGAGATGGACCCTTTAAAGTAGAAGTTTTTCACTGATGTCTGTTCCTAATGGGAAACTCTTTCTATTATCCACCATCTGTCCAATATGACTCATTTTTGTGTAACACATTCAATGCATAACGGTTTTTTAGTTAATTATTATTTTATTTACTCCACAGAAGGTAATTTTATGAAAATTGAGACTTTACTTGGTATATTTACACATTAACTTTTAGTTCTTTTGTAATTTCAGATTGACTTGGGATAATTTTTAAAAGAGTAAATTGCAATCTCAGCCTTGTCAGATACCATCAGGAAACATGAATGCATTTTGATAGGTGCTAAGAGATAAAGAAAACCAGAGTCTCCTAAATATTCTCACTAAGTAATCAAGATTAAAAGAGAATTAAATGTTTGTTTTCATAAATGGATCTGCTCAGATAATATATGGAAACAATAGTGAAGCTAAATGTTTTCAATAGTACTGTAGATCATATTCTCATCATAACAACATGCTTTCTGTCAAAAACATGATGCAAGATATCCTAATAAAATTCTTTCAAAGGATATCAACTTCCAAAACTCTAGAGTTGACAGAGATCTCTCACTTCCTGGACAGTCAGCCAAAGTTGTTTTGTAACATTGGGCATCCTTCTTCAGCCTACTCTACCATAGCATCTGGAAGACTTTTCCATGAAGCAGGAAATTTCAAAGACAGTTCTACCTATACTGGCAGATTATCAGTCACTTTATTTTGTGTCCTGCAGAATGTCTGGCAGACTCTTTCATGAAGCAGAAATACTGAAAGACTGTCTCACTTTTTTTTGTTGTTTTGTTTTTTCGAGACAGGGTTTCTCTGTAGCTTTAGAGCCTGTCCTGGAACTAGCTCTTGTAGACCAGACTGGCCTCGAACTCACAGAGATCCACCTGTCTCTGCCTCCTGAGTGCTGGGATTAAAGGCGTGCGGCACCACAGCCCGGCTCCTGTCTCACTTTTTTTAGGTAACATTATTAGGCATTTCTTTTTTGTGGGTCCTGTATGTCCAGTTTATATAGCATATCATCAAGCAGAGAATGCAAGAGCAGTTTCTTACTCAAATGACTAATAAACTTCATAAGTAGCCTCTTCAATGCCCATCATCCTCTTGAAGTAGATTGGTGCCGCCACAAGCAGATGAGTCTCATTTTCATGAAAAGTCCAAAGTTTTGAAAACATTTAAAGTGTCATATTTTCTAAGAATTTGAGAGATTTGAAGAATACTTATCCATCAGAAATATATCTCTGTACATCAAGAAAGCCTAACTAACATGACTACAAGCTTGACTATTATAGATGACTATCAATTAACTTGTATTTCTTAATGTTACATTACATTTTTAAATAAGCTACAAAAACACAATCCCTCAATCATGAGAAGAAATATACACAAAGCAAAATTGACCTTAAATTTGTATAAATAAATGAATATTTATATCAATGTAAAATATTTATCATTATAACATATCACCCTTTAAATGTAAATAAACATTGATATAAAAATTTTTTAAGGTATTTGGGTGTTATTTTTTGACTATTTCCTGCCGACTGGGGGTTCTGTTAATCAGGTGTTTTATGGAGTATCCTGTGTGGTAGTTCCTTCTCAGCCAGCAATGCTGAATCTGTCACAGATGTTGGACCATCTGTATCGTATCTTCAGGCCATTTCTTGTTAGATCAAACCACATTAATCTGGAAGGAATCCACAGCTTTTTATCCACTATGGAAACAAAAGCAGAACAGAAGGAAATCCACATCAGATAACATTTTAATATTTTCTTTCCTAAAAAACAATTATATTTACTCTTTGCTAGTATATACTTTAAGGAAGTCAGAGACTAATAAAATGGATAAAAAGAAACAGAAAAATTATAGTTCATGCTTCCTTTGCATACCACACAAAATTTATACTAAAATAAAAACTGCTATGATTAAATGCTTCAAAGTAATAATAGAGCTTTGTAATATTTAAGGATAAATAGCTTTGAACCAAAGTCTAATGACAGAAAATCTTACTATCAGTACATCCATCCTACCTATACACAGTATACTTTCTTCAACTCTATAACAAATATCTATTTTAAGATCATTTCTCATATTTACTGGAATAAAATAAAACAATAAGTGTAACATGAGGGCTGGCTCGTTGGGATTACTGTCCTGCCCGGTACCCCACAGCCGGCAAGCCCCAAAGAAAACACAGAGAGTCTACATTAGGTTATTAACTGATAGGCCCATTAGCCCAGTCTTCCTACCAGCTCCCATAACTTATATTAACCCATTGTCAGCCACATGGCCAGTACCTTTTCTCAGCTGGGCTGCTATATGTTGCCTCTTTGGAAATCTGTGCAGGAATGCCAGGGAAGCTTCCTACTTCCCCGAATTCTCGTGTTCTCACCTCTACTTCCTGTCTGGTTTTCCCACCTATACTCCCTGCCTGGCCAATCAGCATTTATTTAAAACATGATTGACAGAATACAGAATTGTCCCCCACCAAATAAGAATATTCTAAAAAAGTAAAAGGAGACAAAGAGTTGATATATGTATTGTAATAAAATTTTAGCTTAAATATATTTAAATCTAAGAATTAATCAAATTAACTCATATAATATTGTTATAGACAATTTTCTCTAAAAATATAATCTTTGTTTTGCCTTATAATAGGCCTAAATACCTTTATGATAAACATGCAAGAATATGACACCATAAGATTGTCTAATGCCATGTATCTTTGTTTGTCAAAATGGATAAAAACAGTGTGCACCTTATTGTATAATGAAGGCTAAATGAGGAAGGGGTTTAAATTCATGACATGTGGGTTGTATTTAGAAAGCTTGAACAATCATAATTATTAGAGTCACTGAAAACTAAAATTGTTAACATTAGTTCATAATTACAGATTAGATATCTAATAATTTAAAAGTTAAGTAAGAAAAATCAAAGGCAAAAGATAATTCTTTCTTGTTTTAGAGCAATTGCTTAAGCTTCTAGCCACTGTTTATTAGTGATATTGAGAACAAAAATTCAACTTTCAAGTTTCTGTCTACTTAATCCCAGATTTACTAGTCACAATATATATTATATGCTCTATTAAAGCAGTAATACTAAATGTTGTTAATTTTAATATTTAACACTAAACTATTAACACAAATTTCATAGCTATTGACTTAGAGTTTTTTTAGGAATAATTATGTGTATATAATATTTTACATATAAAATTAAATTATGAATGCTTATATTCTAATTGCTTTCTTCCTTTAGGTCCTTTATATATTTTTATAAGAAGAATTTTGTAAGATTAGTACTTCAAATATTCGTACTTTCAGTTAATTTTCATGAATTCTATTGTTAGAGATCTACTTGCCTCTGTCAACAAAGATTACTTACTGTGCCTTCCCAGCCACATCTTCACCACAGGTTTACTGATTTCAGTTATTAGCCTAATATTATGTGTGACACCTCAATATCAATTTTATATTAATTTAGTATATATATGTATATATACATTCATTTATATTACTTCATATTTTCCTTTTAGACAAACATTTATGATATATGGGCAAGGATAAACAGTGATATTATTTCTGTTAAATTTCTATCTCTACAAATTTTTGTTAATCTGATAAACTTATTTAAATATGGTATCCCCTCCACAAATATGTTCTATTAATGCTTAGCCCCAAGCTTTGGGCATTATTTAGAAGGCAGTGAAGGCATTGGCCAAAAGATTATCTAGTAGAAGTAAGGAATCAAGAAAAGATTCACAGAGGTTTCCTTAGCCCTTACTTGTGGTCTGTTTACAATACTTCTTGATCCAAGAACATGTGAACAAATATCCACTGAACTGTTTCCACCCCCACAGACAGAAGAAGGCAGAAATGTGAGCATGAGATAAAAAAATCAATAACACATCAGTGAAATTTGAAATCCAAATTGAAATTATAATATGTCACATGAATTTAATTTTTCTTTAATGGCCACTTCCATGAATAGTGCTAAACCTAAACTTTTGTTTTCCAGAAATTATTACTAATTTCCAAGTGATAAATCACTAAAAACCACAGTGATGTGATATGTTCTGCTACTCATTGGGTACAACTATATAATTATATAAATAATGTAAGCAGGAAGATGTATTAAATGAATAATCTTCTCAAGAGTGCATATAGTGACATTTCATCTGTATTTTATTTATTTAACAAATAAAGCTTGCCTGAAGATCAGAGATTAAAACAATCACCCTGGTCAGTCTTACAGACCAGGCAGTAGTGACAGACACTTTTAATCCCAGTAGCCACACTAATAGCCATAAAAACTGGGCAGTAGTGGTGCATGCCTATAATCCCAGCTCTAGAGAGGAATATAAGATGGAAGGAGACAGCTCTCAGACTCTCTCATTCTGAGGATTTGTGGCAGCAGGATCACAATTTTGAAATGAAGTAGAAGTAAGAACCAGTAGCTAGATCTTTTGATTTTCTGAACTTCAGACTTAACCCAAGTATCCATCCCTCAGTTTTTATTAATTTTTCTATGAGTGCACAAATTCCAAATTACAAAAGTGACAACTTTCTACACTATATGAATTCAAAATCATAAATATAAGCAATTGACTCAATAGTGCATCATTATAAATTATATTTCCTTTGTCCTCATGCTTACTTCTCTATCTCCTTATTAAATCTCCATCAACTCAAAATTCACATCTAATCTTTGAAAAAGAAAGGACACAATCATGACAAACATTGAGAACAATGGCCATGTTGATATCCTTACTAGTCTTTTGTGCTAACCCAGATGGTGACATACTGTTCTTTCCTATAAAGCCTTAATTCTCCTCTCCTCTGCACAATCAGATATAGAACACATTTGCCTAGTAAATAAATATGCCATATCAACTTCACTGAGTGTTGTAGTTTGTTTCCTACCACTAAATAAAACGCCGTGACCAAAAGCAACTTTAGGAAGAGTTTATCTGGCCTACTGCTCCTTTTACAGACCTTGTCATGGGAAGTTGGGAAAGAAACTTAGGGAAAGAACCTGAAGTCAGGAACTAAAACAGAGCCTATAAAGAATGCTAATTACAGGCTGTTCACCATGGCTTGCTCGGCCCACTGTCTTTTAAGATCCAAGTAATATCTGCCCAGGCCAGGGGTAGCAATATACTTTGTATACTATGAGTCATGAACCCTCACACATCTTATTTTAAAGAAATTGCCCACAAACCAGCCTTTTCTAGGCAATTTCTCAGTTAGTATTTCCTCTTCCCAGATATGACTTGGCTTGTGTAAAAATGACACAAACCAACTGAAAAATGAGCTGTTTGCCTATATTTATTGTTTATTGATACCCAATGGAATTATGTTAATATTTGTATCTAAAAA
The DNA here is from genome assembly GCA_028555095.1 of Dicrostonyx torquatus. Taxonomy (NCBI): domain Eukaryota; kingdom Metazoa; phylum Chordata; class Mammalia; order Rodentia; family Cricetidae; genus Dicrostonyx; species Dicrostonyx torquatus. The sequence continues at coordinate 129,235 of JAQHUG010000083.1, read as the reverse complement.
TAGCTTTTAATTTGTACTCTGGATCTCATTCTATTCAAAGAAAATGATGATTACCCTTTATTCTTTCTATTGAGCACTGGTTCTTCTCCTTTACTATATTTCAATCTGATACAAACTTTATCTCCTATAATTACAAAGAAAATTTCATTTAATTACTTATTCTGTATAATCTTATCTTTCCCATTTTCTTTATGATGAGCTTCATATTTATTGGTTCCAAGTTTTTCAATATTACTTCCATGTTATGACTTTTCTCCTTTTTCTTTTAATCTTTTTATTTCTCTGAAGCTTGTTGGAAAGTTTTCCAGAACTGACAGCTTTACAGACATAATCCTCATTTCCTAGGTCTTGTAATACAGGATTTTTTTCACAAAGTATATACTTTATGTTTATTCAAAACATTTACTGACTTAGACTTGGAGATGCTACTCTGCATTTCACTCTTCAACTCACTAAATTTGTCTTTGAATATACTTTTTAGCCTCCCCATTGCAAAATGAAGTATTGGTTTTTGCCAATTTATAGTCTCCATCTCTGAAGAGATCACAACATTTAATGACTTCCAATGTCTCTTGTGAAGGCAGGATTCCTTGGGTTACCTGTAAACATTGACACTGCCACTGAGATCACCATTTACAGTCATTTACAGTATTCCCTATAGGATTAGGATATCCAGAAGTATTTGCAGATTACACACATCCCTCACCCCATTTAGTTATCTTTAGGTCACAGCTGCTTTTTACAATTCACTGAAATAGCTATAAAGAGCGATCTGGGTCTTTTATCTGTGTTCATCTAGTTTCAGCAACAGTTTTTGCAGTAGAACAACTTGTGCCCTTAACTGTTTCCCCATCCATAACTGCTAATAGCCATAATCTATAGCCACAAAAGAGTACTGACTAATCCCCTAAAAGGTGTTGCTGCTTCCTGTCTTCTCTCTGTTCTCATCATACATAGAATATACACTTGTTGTTGGATGTAATGTCTTTAAAGTTCTATATATGTCTATCTATGTCTTCTACTTCAGCTGTGTGTCCTTTCTTTTCACAGTCCCATACTTCAGTCTCCAGACAAGTTAGGGTTCATGCAGATTCTTAAAAATCTTAATACTTTCTAGACTCAGTTTTATTAGATCTTCCCGTAGCCCAGGTGTTAAGGCCTTTAAATATCTTGTCTTATACTCTCTTATTATTTGGTAACTTCTTAAATACTAGGGACTCAAGGATTTTCTCTTACCACTTGTTCTAATATGTCTAATTCCCCTTAATTTCACTTCATTTTCATAGCTATTTTTCTTGGTATGTTTTTATTTGTGCACTGATTTCTACTGCCAGACACAATAAGTTTGTGATAACAGAGACTGTGTTCTTGAATATTTTCTCATTAGTAACTAGGATGGTCTGAAAATTGGAAGGAAAAATAAACAAATTAGGGCATGTCACTCTCATGTCTATATAACTTATTTAGGCTTTAATGGTGGACTGCAACAGCAGAATTAGCTCTAGCAGGACAAATATTAGATTTTGGAGATGCATTGGAAAATTTAATTTAAAGACAGAATCTATCAGGCACATGACTCAGACTTTACGAAGATTTTACCTAAAACTATGAATGTGTATGCACATTAACTATAATCTGTATAATTTTAATAAAGTTGAGACAAGCCATTAACAAATAACAAATATTTGTGATAATTACATCACATATTTTGTGCCAAACTACTAGTTAACAGTCATATCTTATAGTCCAAAAAATCTACAGTAAATGCAAAGTAACCTAAAACTTATGCTACTTTTAACTAAATGGAAACTATTTTCCAAATATATTCATCTGTTGTTATAGTTTTTAACATGTTATTTTGAAGTCTATGCTTTAACATCCAAAATTGAATGGCAAATAACATTTTAGATTATCTAACACTCAAAAATACAGGCTTTTGAGCTAATATATGTCCTTTTCTCCTGCAAGTTAACCTAATCTCCAGTAATAAAGACAAGGGAAGCTGCAACAAAACACCTCTTCATCCTGAACCGTACTAACTACTTTGTTTGCTTATGAGATGTATCAACACTTACACAGCAAAGTATACCAAAATATGTATTTATATTTAAATCAAATTCATCTTCTTCAGAGTTTATGTGTATATTCAGGGAATGAAATTGGATTTTCTTAGAGAACTAAAATCAGGTACCATTTATTTCAAGTAAAGAGGTAATCAACATGCTTGGCTGGAGAAACTATTCTAGACTCCCTAAACTGTTTTTGAAAAGCATTATAAAACATAAAATATTAGGACAGCCACTAAACTAATTCTGGAAGGAAAGCATATTACACACAATTTATGATCATGGGTTGTGTCTATTATATAAGCCTATTAAGGAGGAAAAACTAGAATAGAAAAAAGAGAAGCAGATAGAATACAAAAAAAAGGTTTGTTCATCAACTTGTCTATTTAATCTCTTTATTTTCAACATCTACACTTTTGTAATTTCTGTTTTACTCTAGTGAAATGTAACCATAATTATTTTTTACACAGCTTTCATGTTGGCCTTCTCCAATAGCAGATATTTTTCTTTATCCGCTTGTATGTATAATGACACCAATCCCTCAAGGACACTTTCTTCCAGGAAAATGAAAATGGTTAATAAACTTAGACATATCACATCCCTCTTCAGTTCTTATTGGATATTGCCTGTACTGAATATTAATACTGTGGGGCATATTTTTCAAAATCTCTAACATAAGTAACAAACTACCAAGCCAGACTTTTTTTTTAACTTTATACATGTACTATTGGCTTAGTCACAATTTATCCTGAAAGCTCAGTGATCAGATATGGCTACATTACTGAGTATAAATTTGATTTCATATAAAGAATAAATTATAGACAAACTGGGTGTATGATATATAAGAATCCTTCAGGAGGATTCTAAAGTACCCACAGTTTCTATTTGTGTCTTCTCCAGTACTCGGCTACATTTTTCATCACTTGCTGCCAACCAGCAGTTTTTTTTTCCCTGTGCTTCCCTAGAATCTTAAGTTGTATGTCTACATACATCAGCTTCCAGAGCAGGATGAATACCCACCTATTGTTTATTGAAATTACCTACTTACAGAAACTGCACTAAACCCTGATATTCGTGACATATTCACAGAAATATTGCAATGCCAATTCAGAAAACAAACAAACAAACAAAACAAAAATAAAGCACAATTAGGGTTTTAAAAGAAAACCTAGGGTTTCTCATCAAAAGTAATATTTTTTTCCTTGTTGAGAGTTCTCAATTTAGGTCTGTACACAATTTTTTTTGTTGGATTATTTGTTCTTTTGATGATGAATTTTTTGAGTTCTTTGCATATTTTGGAGAACAGTCCTCTATCCGATGAGAGGTTAATAACTTTCCCCATATCGTATGCTGCTGTTTTGTCTTGTTTACCGTGTCTTTTGCTTTAGAGAAGCTTTTCAGTTTCAGGAGTTCCCATTTTAAAATGGCAGAAAGACACTTAAGGAAATGCTCATCATCCTTACTCATCAGAGAAATGCAAATCAGAACAACTCTGAGATTCCATCTTACACCTGTAAGAATGGCCAAGATCAAAAACAGTGATTACAACTTATACTGGGGAGGATGTGCGGTAAAGGGAACACTTCTGCATTGCTGGTGGAAGTGCAAATTGACATAGCCCCATTGGATATCAGTATGGTGATTTCTCATAAAATTAGAAAACAACCTACCTCAAGACCCAACAATACCACTTTTGGGTATATACCTAAAGGATGCTCAATTGTACCACAAGGACCTGTGCTCAACTATGTTCATAATAGCATTGTTTTTGTCATAGCCGGAAACTGGGAGCAACTGAAATGCCCCTCAACTGAAGAAGACATAAACAAAATGTGGTATATTTACACAATAAAGTACTATACTGCAGGAAAAAAAATGACATCTTGAAATTTGCAGGCAAATGGATGGATCTAGAAAACATCATATTGAGTGAGGCAAACCAGACCTAGAAAGACAAATATCATATGTACTCAAAAGTGGCTTTTAAACATAAAGCAAAGGAAAACAGTCTATAATTCACAATCCCAGAGAACTTTGACAACAAGAGGACACTAAGAGAGACATACATGGATCCAATATATATGGGAAGAAGAAAAAGACAAGATCTCCTGAGTAAATTTGGAGCTTGGAGACCATGGAAGAGGGTTGAAGGGAAGGGACAAAGATGGAGGGGAGCAGAAAAAAATGTATAGCTCAATAAAATTAATAAAAAATGATATTTTTATTTAATCAATAGGGATTCCAAAATATTTAGAGATAGAATTTTCATTTGGCCTGATAATGTCCATCCTTTAGTATAGTATTCTTAGTTCAATCACTGACACTAAAATCAATTTAATAATATTAATTCTGCATCTCATGGACTCTTTTCTGTTCCTCTAACATTTAACTAGAATTACAGCTTTACAACAACAGACATAATATGTGCACTGTAATATGTATTACAGATAACCTAGATGAGATTTTTAAATGCTCAGGAGTACCTGGGAGCATAGGTCAAGTAGTTAAAGCACTTGTGACATGTCTGATGTCCTTCAATCTCTAGGACAGTGTGGTGGAAGAATTGAACTGACCCTGCATATTTTCTTCTGAATCTATACAAGTTCTCAAAGATCATCATTCCCACCTGTCATAAATAATATATAATTCATAATATATTTTGTCACATAAATTAAATGTCACATAAATATTATATGCATAAACTATAAATAAAAAATATTTTTATCCAAAAAGGTTAACATTGCCAAATTTCAGTACAAACATAAATTCCCAGAACCATTTCCCCAGGGATGTTTACAGATGCTATTGTGTTATAGAAATTTAAAGGCCAAACTGGGAATAGTGATATATGCCTTTAATCCAGTGCTCAGGATTTAGAAGCAGGGGCATCTTTATGAGTTTGAGATTAACTTTGTCTACACAGTAATTTCCATGACATCCAAGTCTATGTAGAGAGATCCTGTCTCAAAACAAAATATTATAGTTGAAAATTAATAAGGAAGGTCATAAAATGATAATTTTAAGAAATATTTGGGTTTTTGGGGGTTGTGGGCTTTAGCTTGGTTAAACTTTGCTTTATTTGCATCTAGTATTGACTAATGAGTGAATATATACCATGTTTGTGTTTCTGAGTCTGAGTCTAGGTTACCTCACTTAGGATTTTTTTTTGTAGTTTCATCAATTTGCTTGCAAATTAAAGATGCCATTTTTTTTTAGCTCTAAGTAGCACTCCATTGTGTAAATGTACCACATTTTCTTTATCCATTCTTTGGTT
>JAQHUG010000083.1:50096-61411 GCA_028555095.1 Dicrostonyx torquatus | reverse complement strand
AAGCCTAAAAAACATTTCTACAAGCTTGACTATTATAGATGATTATCTATTAGTATATATTTCCCAGTTATACATTATATTTTCAAATGAGCTGCACAAACCCAATACCTAAATCAAGAGCAGAAATATACATATACATAGTATAACAAAATTAACCTTGAATTTGTATTAATAAAGCAAGATGCATACCAATGCAAATCTCTATAGCATATCCCTCTTTAAATATAAATAAACATTTATAAACAATCATTTAGGGAATTTGGGTGTAGTTTTCTCCAAACTACTTCCTGCTGTATATTAGGCAAGATATTTTTGGAGATGTTCATAGCAACCTTTTGGAAGGGGTTTCTTGGTCCATCAAACCACATTAGCTTGTAATGAATACATAGGTTTTCATCCTCTGTGGAAATAAAATAAGAACCTATTTTCCAAAGCAACATATCTTTAGACACAAATTCTGAAGTCAAGATACCTTTATAATATACATGTTTGTTTAGTTTAGCAGCCCATACAAAGAAATATCTCTCTGTACTTAGCTCCTTTACAGTCAAAAAATTCAAAGAAAACACAATAGTATACATAACCTAGACTCTGTACATATTTCATTTTATGTGGCTTGTTTTTACTCTATTACTTTTTAATATTTGTTTTATTATCCTTACTCCTTTAATCTATGACTGCCTGTACTCCATCTCTTTAAAGACTTGGTTTTATTTTTTAAAACCATTTACTTTGTTTTATAATTGTCTATATTTTTCTTTTCTCTTTCTCAAGCCTATGTACATTTATTCAACACTGTGACCCATTTAGAGGTCTTTTTTATTTGGATTCATCATATTGCATTGTTGTCTAAGGTTTATATCCTGCCTGGTTCCCGCAGTTTTTAAGTCCCAAAGAAATCACATAGAGGTCTACATTATTTATAAACTGATTGGCCTCATAGCTCAGATTTCTTCTTAACTCTTCTAACCTATATTAGCCCATTATTCTTGTCAATGGTGACCATATGGCTCGGTACAATTTTCCGTGAGGCAGTCATATCTTGCTTGCTCTGTATCTGGATCATGACTACAGATTGCAGAATCCTCTTTTCAGAATTTTCTGTTTTTGTTACCCCACCTCCACTTCCTGCCTGATCACCCTGCCTATATTTCCGGCCTGGCTACCAGCCAATCAGCATTTACAAGAATCAAATATTTACAAGGCAAAAACCATTGTCCCACAACATTGCATATCTGTTATTCTTTTCTGACCAGAACGGCTTCTTAAAATGCCATTTAAAAACTTCTTAAAAACTTAAGCTGTGGTATTGCTAGGACAAATATGGCTTTGTCTGCTTGGTCTGCCTAGTCCAACATGGCAGAGCTGTTTTCTGACTCTAAGAGCCATGTATATTGCCCCATTTTTAAGCACACAGTGGATCTATGTTGCCATTAAGCAAGTTAAAGCACTCTGCTCACAGAATCCTTTTAAATGTTCAGCCTCCTAAAAGTCAGAGTTTGTTCTAGCAACACAGTCCATGTCCGGGAAGCCTCTGTTTGAAAACCTCATGACTGATGTTCTGATACTGTTGAATCAGAAAGACCTCTCTTAAAGGAGCCCCAGCATGCTGCCAGCAAGCAAAGCCCATTCACGGGGGAAATGGACTAAACTTTCTCTTTTAGTGTCTAGAATTTCTTTTCCGGTTTTCTCAGGTTTTACGTGGATGTAACTTTTACACATTGGAGCACCAATTTGTTCTAAGGAGGCTGCTTAGTTGTTCAGGCTGCTCCTCAGCTCAGACCTGAAATAATCACACATTATATTAATTAAACCACTGCTTGAGCCATTAGCTCTACCTTCTTAATGGCTAACTCTTACATCTTAATTTAACCCATCTCCATTATTTTATATTTACCATAAAGCTTGTGGCCTACCAGCAAGGTTTCAGCACGTCTGCCTCTGGTGGCAGCTCCATGGCTTCTCCCTGACTCTGACTCCTTTCTTCCAGCATTCAGTTTAGTTTTCTCCACCTAGCTCTCTTCTACCATATCAGGCCAAGCCAGCTCATTATTAACCAATAGTATTCACAGCATACAGTAGGGAATTTCACATTGTTAAGAGTTTTATCTAGAATCACCTTCGTAGATACCTGGAATTCCCATTGCACTAAATTAACCATTTTATGTTGTCTCTCCTAGTACTCTCTCCCTCCATAATACTGTCTACCCGAACTATATTGTTCTCACTTACCCACCCTCTCCTCCACCCACAATATCTATTCTATTTCCCCTTTACAGTGATATTCTTGCATCTACCTAGAGGTCTACTTGTTTCTTAACTATGCAGGTTTGTAATTATAGCATGGTTTCCCCTTATTTTACCAATAATATTCACTCATAAGTGAGTACATGCCATGTTGGTCTTTCTGGGTTTGGGTTACTTCACTGAAGATGAATTTTTTAGTTCCATCCATTTCCCCACTCATTTCATGATGCCATATTTTGTAATGAATGATACTGTACCATATTTTTTTATTTAAATTTTGATTGAGAAAAATTTAGGCTGTTTGCACTTTCTGACTATTCGGAATAAAGCTGCTGTGAACATAGTTGAACATGTGTCCTGTGATAGGAAGTAACATCCTTTGGGTCTATGCCCAGGAATGAATCGGTGGGTCTTGAGGTAGATGAATTTCAAAATATTTGAGAAAATGCCATATTGTTTTCCATAGTGGTTGTACAACATTACAGCTCCCATCAACTGTTAAAAAATGTTTGTCTTGCTCCACATCCACTCCACAAGAATTGTCACATTTTTTTTCCACCTAGCCCATTTTTCTTAATAGGTACCACTTATTAATGTTAAACCAAGATCAGGTCAGCAATTTAAACAGACCTATAACCCCTAAGGATATAGACGCAGTCATTAGAAGTCTTCCAACCTCCCCTGATCCTGCTCCCTCACCAAAATTTCAGGACCAGACAGTTTTAGTGCAGAATTCTCACAGACATTCAAAGAAGAACTAATACCAGTATCACTCAAATTATTTGACAAAATAGAAACAGACGGATCATTGCCAAATTCATTTTAGGAGGCCACACTTACCCTGTTACCCAAATCACCCAAAGACTCAGCAAAGATTATTACAGATCAATATCCCTTATAAACATTGAGCTGACTATTAAGAGTTTGCTCTTGCTTTCTCTGGCCAGAGACTACCACAGTCAGTTTAGACAGACAATGTATCTGATCTGGTATTCTATCATTTCCCTCTCTCTCTCAGCTCTCTGCTACTTTTATTATTTTTGTGTTCTCTGTATACTTATTGAAATTACTCAAAGAGATGATGTCATCTTGGATCCTGTCTGTCCAACACGTGTCTGCAGATACCACAATACTAGATGTAAATGTGGCTATTTCTTCTCTGCTGTTAGAGTAGAGTTATCATTCGTTGAAACAGTCATAATGCCTGAGGACAGTATGGACTGTTCCCAAAAATATGAAACTTGATTTACCCTTTTCTCTGAAGTGAGTAGGCAGAAAGGGAAGTACAAGATAGTTAAGAGCCAATCAAGAACTGGTCTTCCACAGAGAATACTTATTTTAAAATGCTTATTTGAAATATGTGGAGTGTTTATAATAAAACCTAATATGAAACTAACATTTTTACCCCTTTTGCTAGCATTTAGTCTCTAGTCACATGTCTGTAGGAAGTATTGGGACCCTCTGATCTTTCCTAGTGTCTCCCCAGACTTTGAATCAATAAATGTGAATATATATATATATATTTCAATAAATTTTTGTGTGAAATTATTTAATTTCATTATCATAAATAATTTTGTTTTGTAAATTTAACCAATGAATTCAACACTTGGAAGATTTTTAGTTTAAACCATAGGACAGTGTTTCCTACTACAATAAATAAATTTACAAATTGTCACTAGTACAATTCTGAATGAACTCAGAGAATTATATGTTTCAGAAAACTGATGCCACAAGCATTTTATACTAAAATATGCTAAGTGTACTTCCTGTTCTGAAATTACATTATAATTTATATGTGAGTAACTGAGAAATTATTAATTCAGTGATAAAACAAATAATCCTCATTGCTTTTCCACTTCTATGGCTTAGTCATTTATTAAACTCTGCTAAACTGTCAAAATATGAGGAGTATATGAGTTTTAACAGGAGGCATGTTGACTTTTGAGAAGCATTTGAAACTGTGCTCAGGGTGTTGTGACATAGATCTGGCCCTTAGGTGTGTTACTTGAAGTAGGTTTTTGTTCCAGAAATACAGTCCCACTATGTTTCAAATGCATGGCAAAAGTGGTAGAAGAATGCACTTATTGCATGTCCTTTAAATTTTCTCCTTTTTCCTTCAATGAGAGTGTTATTCTAATAAACTCACTGGTTTTTTTTGCGCCTGTGAACATCACTCTGGAGAAGTGGTTCTCAGTCTGTGTGTTGTGACCCAGTTGTGGGTCAGATATGAGACATTCTGAATGTAATTTATTTACATTATGATTAATAACAATAGAAAATTACAGTTATGAAGTAGCAACAAAATAATTTTTATCATTAAGTGCAAAGGGAGACTGTGCTTTTGTTTCCCAGCCATTCAGACCCGACTAATCACAAAATACTCTATTACTTGCAACACTGCTTGGTCATCAGCTCAGGCATGTTCCTAGCTATCTCTTATATCTTAAATTAACACATTTCTATTAATCTGTGTATCATCATGAGGCTGTGGCATACTGGTAATGTTCTGGTGTCTTTCTTTTTCAGCAGCTACATGGCATTTCTCTGACTCCACCTTCTATCATCCTCTATCTTTGCTTGGGTTTCTCACCTTGCTATATTCTTTCCTGCTATAGGCTAAAGCAGATTCCTTATTAGCCAGTGGCAATAAAACTTATTTATAGCACACAGAGGGGAATTACACATCAGTTGGGCAGTCACCAGAGCTCTAGGAACTGTACTAAAGGGTCTTAACATTAGGAAGGCTGAGAACCAGAGCAAAGAGATACTGAGTCTATCCTCTGGGTAACAGAAGCTGCCCCTTTCTTGTATCTTGACTTCAAAATAATCTCAGAAAGATACTTAGACTGATCTTCCATAATGCCATTTAGGCTTTAGCATTTTTTATATTAGTCTGCTCCTGTTCATTACAGTGAAATATAATGTGAAATCATAAAAAATGGTATTCCCTTAGCTCAGTTTGAAGGCTGAATATCCAAGTTACTTGGCATAAGCTTTTGCACAGAACCATCTCATGGAAAATTCAGCAAGGGGATCATGTGATGGGAAAAACGATGCATCACTAGAAAGGAATTTAGAGAGCTAGACACTAGCTCTCTAGTTTTCTAAAAACTCAGCCACAGGGCATGACTTCCAGTGGCCTATTAGGTCAATGTAGAGTTTGCTTCCTAAATGGTCTATTACTGGGCAAACCATTATTCTGTTAAGTAGGCCTCCACAATATGGAATCTTTGCTAATAATCCATATACAAATACATAGACTTTTTAGCTAAATCCTCTCACTGTTTTCTACATTACTCATTTGCAACATTTTCAAAATGACCGAAAATAGCGAGCAGAATTTGGTTTTGTCACACATCAACAATATTCTTACCCACCCTGGAAATATTCCATTGACTGTATCCTGGTTTTTTTGCTTTGTTTTGTTGGTGTGTATGTGTGTGTGTGTGTGTTGTTATGATTTTCACTTTATTTATTTATTTATTTAGAGACAGGGATTCTCTATATAAGAGCCATGGCTGTCCTGGAACTAGCTCTTGTAGACCAGGTTGGCCTCAAACACATAGAGATCCACTGTCTCTGCCTCCTGCGTTCTGTGCTTAAAGGGGTGTGCCCCCACCACCTGGCTGACTGTATCCTATTTGTATGCCCTCTTGGCTTGCTTTCTAACTTTTTCAAGGACTTTTTGTAAGTGCAAGTTTATCAATGAGTCCTTTCTTGCCATCCTCTTCAAATTTTACAGCCAGTCTTCCCTGATCTTTCCAAATCGACCATATTCTCTGGCTGCCATGAAAACTAGCAAATCAGAAAATTATATTATCTTTTTGTTTCACTGTTGACAGTTTAAATTTAGCACAAAGCCACAAACATGGTTGTATACATGCTCAAGAAAAGCATGTGATATAAATGCATGTATTAGTAATTTACATCTTTAAAGTTCATTAAAATACAGACAATAGCCATCAGTCTTTGGTGCAGTTCAAATTTACTCTGCTGAAATGGCATAAAAACATAAACATTTGAAATCTCCTTCAAATATAACCAAAAACAGGTGCATTCAGAAATCTTGACCAAGGTATAGCATTTGAATCCCTGTGCTTTCCTTTGAATGAGTTTCTTCATGGCTTCTCTATGGTGCACTCCACTAACTGCAGTGCCAGATGACAAACTAGACATGGAAATATTACACTTGATTGTTGACTCTAGGTACACTCCTTCGGGCCAGACTAAGACAGACTACTTATCAAGGTAATGCTACTTTAGTTATAGCTGTATTTGCTTTAGAGATAATTAGTTTTCCATCTGGAATTTGAAGTAGTGAATTACATTTGCTTTAGGGGAAAAATAGAAAAAAAACTGATCACAGTTCTTCAAACAAGAAAATTCATCTGACACACAGTGTAGAAATGACATACAGCATTTACCCTGTAGTGCTTTAGCTGCTAGAGTGACAGATGAGTAAACTAACCCTTTATATGTGCAAAGAAAGCATCCATAAACAACCAGCATTGCAGATGACAACATGCTTCATTGTGCATTAATTTACCATGCTTATCAATTGGGCAATTTCTAAATTCAGTTTGAAAAGTAATTTAGTGTGCATGAATTTATAATGAACAACTTAAAAGGTGATAAGACACTTACCTATTTGGGTAGAAGCAAGAGTACTGGAAAATTAAAGGCATAAATTCTAATCACATCTTGTAAAAATAAAAAGCACTGTGCCTTGCAAGTCATTAAGCCACACAGATTTAAATTCTGTAACAAACACATGCAAAAAGGCTGCGGTGCTCATGATACTGTTGTTAAAAATATAACTGTTAATAACTGCCTATGAAAAATGTATCTAGGGTAAAACAGTAAAACTGTTATAAAGTTACCAAGAAATCCTCCTCTAGAGAAAGAGCAGCAAACAAAGGTGTCATTGTTGGCAGATGAAACATTATCACATGCTGCAGTAAATTTATAGTTACTGCCTGTTACATCATGTGACATTTCATTAAGCTATTAATAAAATACATTCTCATAAAAACTAAAACTATAAGCATGCAGTCTTAGGTAAGAAGTAGCTTTTTGCTCCTGGTAATGTTTTACTAAAATACAGTTCTTCAACAACTCCTGGAGACTAAAAATTAAAAAATTATAGATATCCAATATTATCATTTATATTTGTATGTGTGTCATAGTTGGCTTCAACTGTCAAGTTGATCAATACCTATAGGTACATGGAAAGAGAGGACACAACCTCACACCACCTCCATAAGATTGGTCCATTTTCTTAATTGCTCATTGAAGTAGGTGGGCCTGCCTCACAGTAGGTGATACAACAAGTGAGCTTGCAAAAATAATAATAATAGATGATTCAGTTATTATGCACTTTTCCTCCATATTTTTGGCTTCAGTTCATGCCTCTAAGTTCCTGCCTGTAATATGTAAATCAAATAAACCCACTCTTCCCCAAGTTACTTTTGGTCAGTGTTTCAGATCAGAAATAAAGAAGCAAACCAGAAGCATTAAGAAGGACTACAAAGAAGAAAAATTTCCATCTAGAAAATGTGCTCTTGATATTAAAAATATAGCTTTTTTTCTAAAGAAAATATTCCTATGGCAATCATAAACATTTAAATCTAAAATAGACAAAAGGTAGCAGGTATTTAGTAATCTCGTTTAATAAAAATGATTTTTGCTCAAGTATATCATTGCTCAGGCATTGGAGGTAAGAACACTAAAATTTTCTGTTATGGTTAAGCATAAACTCTTCAGTACAGATGAAATACATGGGCCCACTTTTTCTAGACATTTTGAAATATTGCTGAAGGGATCACTTAAAAAGTAAAAATTCTAATTTTAGCTGATAATACAAAACACCTTACACTACAGAATATTATATCTTAAAATGTTGACATTTTATTGTTAATACTATGTTGACAGGATTTCACGTCAGATGGTTTATATTTCAAACATTAACTGTATATATGATCGGTAATTCAGTAGATACACTCAAAACATAAATTAATGTGGAATGCCACAGTCACACAGGCTCCAGATTCTGTTTCTTTTCTCAGGGCCACTAACAATGCTTCTACACAGGACTTGCTGTTTTTGAACTATTTCAAACAGCACATTGTGGTCACATGAAGTATTTGAACAACTTAGCATCAGCAATATGTCTTTTTATATGTACCAGTTAATGAGTACAAAATGGGAAAGAACAGAATCAATAATGTTAGATTATAGGAGAGATTATAATAAAAATGGAATTCTAATAGAGATGATTACTTTGAATATAAATTTGAAAACATCTTAAAATCATAACAACTTTTCTTAACTTATTTAAATTTAATTTTGAAGAACCTTTATAAATTACAGAATCTGTTTTGATTGTTTGAAGACTATTTGTTTTTAATTTTAGTGAAATAAAAGTAGCAGAGTCTGGCTTTCCTAATTTTTTCTCATTTAGTTTACAGACTATTTGAAGTTGACAGACTGTTCTTTCAGAGCTGACAACAGCTGTGTAGAGATGTGAAATATTTGTTCTTTAAATGGCTAATCCTAAGATACGACAAGCTGTAACAGCATGGAGAAATAAAATAGCACATTCCCCGTGGAATGCCACAGGAAAAGGGGGTCTCTATGTGTTAAGAGGTTGTCAACTATCAGGTTTGCACAGTTCTTTAGACTCAGTATATCTCCAAAGTAGTGCACCAGCGCTTGTCCTCCACATGAATGAACCTCTCTATCTTGCCAGTCATATTTTGTTCGTTTGCTTAGTTGGTTGGATTTTGTTTGCTGTGGTTATTTATAAAATCATTATTTATTTGGCAAAATAAGAACCTCTTAGATTAAAACCTCCTCCTTACATACCTCATTTGCTTGTTGAGTTTTCTTCTCATTCTACCTACTCACTGGATCCTCATTGCTTCCATAAACAGATGGAGGAGACCACAGATAATCTTACAATCTGATGCTAAATCACCTTCCTTGAAATCACTAAGAGGAGCAAGTTTCCATACCAGCTAAAAGACTTTCATGGCTTCCCACTCAACATGAAGGACACCTTAGAACTCCTAATCTGGCATGACTGTTCTGGGTCTAGAGTTTGCCTGGCAGCATCAGTGTTTAAAAACTGACTTTGTGGTTATGAGAAACATCAATCATAAAAGTACCAAGATGATTCCAGGTAGGACCAGCAACAACCCTGTTGTCTCTTACATGTTTTATATAGTTAATGACTACTCTTTGTATTTCAACAGTTTTAACAGATTTGAAGCATTGTTCCCTCTTCCCAATTCAGTTAATTCCCTTTGGAAAATGTAACTATATTATCCCACACACAACTTACTGCTTTGTATTTGTTTTATTAAATTGTATGTTCCCTTTATCTGTTTTTCACTTAGATAAGGGAAAGGAATATACATAGGAAATAAATCAAATTATCATAATTTTTCTATGATATAAGTTTATGTGCCTATTTGTAAGACAACCCTCACAAATAGACTCTTAGAACTTGCAGACATATTCATAAAACAGGAACATACAGAATCATTATAGAAGAGTCAGTACCTTCCCTATACACGCAGAAAGAAATCGGTAAAATGATCAAACCTTGGGAACAAGCCTAAAAAGGAAAGAAAATCATTGTAGAGTAAACATTTAAAAGACATTGCAGAAAATACTAAGACTTGGAATGAGCGTCTATGCTGATGCATTGGAAAAGTTATGTTGGGAAAATGGCTATATTATACAAGAAATTTATGGGTTCACTGTAAGCCACAACATAGTTCCAATGGCATCGCTCACAAAAATATGTGAAGCAGGCACAAAATTCATGAAGCACAAAAGACTTGAAACAGACAGAGCAATCCTTACCCAAGTCATCATGCTAAAGGTATGAAAATGAATGAATTAAGTTCCTTTACAGATCCAGAGTAACCAATACAGTATAGTCTGGGCACAAAGAGACAGGAAACTTACGAATCAGAACACAGTACTCTTAAAATAACTCAGACATCTACAGAAATGTGAATATTAATAAAACAGACAAACACATGATAGAGGAAAGATAATCTTTTCAACGACTAGATCAGATATAATTATTCTTCCAGAGATAAGACATAGAAATTAGGACCCTAAGCTCCAATCTGAACAGTATTAAGTGAAAAACAGATCAAGTTACTTTATGTAATATATACCATCTAATGCCTTGAAATAGCTTTGGCAAAAAAATATCAAGATATACATAGACAATGGTTTCTAAATATGAATCTTATAGCTCAGGAAATATAAACAAATATCTTTCTGAAAAAAATATGTACTTACAGAACAGTAACTAGAGCAAAGATAAAAACTGCACAATTGGATAAAATCTTAACCATGTGTTTACCTGATAAGTATTATACAGTTTATATAAAGAACTGAAACATATAAATGTCAAAGTAAACTTTAAACCATTATAATAATAAAAAACTCTTATTTTTCACCCCATTACACCTTTCCAGAAGGTTCCTGGGCTTTGTGTTGAATTCCAGTGATGTGAGGGAAGAAAGTCACTGGTGTGTTAGCCAGTAATGTGTTTTCTACATCTTGGTTCCATCTTCCTTTGCTGAGAATATTCATACAACAGAAACTCATATATGCTGGGCACCATTGCTGACATTTCACTGGTACACATGGGCATGCACTTTGTTTGTGTGTGTATGTATGTATGTATATATATATATATATATATATATATATATATATATATATAATATGTATATAAATATGACATATTTTTGTAAGATTTAGAAATGATTATTTATTTTAAAACTTCCCCAATCAGATTGATATTCAAAACACATCTATATCATTTTATAAAACTGTAATGAATTGTCAGTTTTCTGTATTTTTCCAATATGTGCATATACTAAAATTATTTTTAGATGTAATATATTTGAGTCTCCACCCTTTAATCAATATTGTTCTATTAATTTTTATGCCCATTCTTTGTGCAATGTTTGATTTCCATGTACATCTTGTAGTAATAACTATGACAGCTTTATTTTTTTACAGTTTGTACTTTTTGCATC